>JAKVIS010000937.1:0-45296 GCA_033119425.1 Bufotes viridis | reverse complement strand
CTGTTGTGGAAATTATTATGATGTGTTTTTTAATATTGTCATCGTGTCTCTCAGTGTGTAAACCACTGGAAGTGGATATCTTGCTGCGGATATAGAGACGCAGCAAGCAGTGTTTTCTTGCCGAATGAATGGATGCCGGCTGGGGCCCTCCGCCCAAAAGGCGGATTTATTGGCTTAGCGTGTATGCATTTATTAAGAGAACAATATACGGAAAGGAACGTGCATTCGTTATTTCCAGTGTGCCTGATCAACCGCTGGAGATGGTGACGCTGTTCCTATAAGTAGGCCCACATAAGAATCCTGGTGAGCCTTGTTGAGCATTGATCACTGATCGATGCTGAACAAGATTCCCCCCTAGTGGTGACTAAGAGACATGTTGTAGTATTCTTTCTGTGTGTGTGTCATCACTTCCTGTATGACTGTACTGTACCTGAAGGGAGTGGTCAGGTGTTGGGCCCGCCCACTTCCTATTTGTTATCCCTTGGTCTATGTAAATAAAGAAAGGGTCTGAGAGGGCAGTCTCTCAACAGATCTCAACCTTGAAGCATCTTAGCTCATTAATGGAATAGTGCGGCCTTGCCTTACACAAAAGGAGCTGATACACGTGCTTGTGAGCACAGGGTAAGGAAATTACTATAACACTATGAAATCTGGCCTGCAACTGCTTGGACACCAGATTCAGGGTATTGCTATATTGGCAGGTTAATTTCACCCCAGAACAAAATATATGTGTAAGCGGATACTATGAAATCTGGCCTGCAACTGCTTGGACACCAGATTCAGGGTATTGCTATATTGGCAGGTTAATTTCACCCCAGAACAAAATATATGTGTAAGCGGACACTATGAAATCTGGCCTGCAACTGCTTGGACACCAGATTCAGGGTATTGCTATATTGGCAGGTTAATTTCACCCCAGAACAAAATATATGTGTAAGCGGATACTAGGAAATCTGGCCTGCAACTGCTTGGACACCAGATTCAGGGTATTGCTATATTGGCAGGTTAATTTCACCCCAGAACAAAATATTTGTGTAAGCGGACACTATGAAATCTGGCCTGCAACTGCTTGGACACCAGATTCAGGGTATTGCTATATTGGCAGGTTAATTTCACCCCAGAACAAAATATATGTGTAAGCGGACACTATGAAATCTGGCCTGCAACTGCTTGGACACCAGATTCAGGGTATTGCTATATTGGCAGGTTAATTTCACCCCAGAACAAAATATATGTGTAGCTGAATACTAGGAAATCTGGCCTGCAACTGCTTGGACACCAGATTCAGGGTATTGCTATATTGGCAGGTTAATTTCACCCCTGAACAAAATATATGTGTAAGCGGACACTATGAAATCTGGCCTGCAACTGCTTGGACACCAGATTCAGGGTATTGCTATATTGGCAGGTTAATTTCACCCCAGAACAAAATATATGTGTAAGCGGATACTAGGAAATCTGGCCTGCAACTGCTTGGACACCAGATTCAGGGTATTGCTATATTGGCAGGTTAATTTCACCCCAGAACAAAATATATGTGTAAGCGGATACTAGGAAATCTGGCCTGCAACTGCTTGGACACCAGATTCAGGGTATTGCTATATTGGCAGGTTAATTTCACCCCAGAACAAAATATTTGTGTAAGCGGACACTATGAAATCTGGCCTGCAACTGCTTGGACACCAGATTCAGGGTATTGCTATATTGGCAGGTTAATTTCACCCCAGAACAAAATATATGTGTAAGCGGACACTATGAAATCTGGCCTTCAACTGCTTGGACACCAGATTCAGGGTATTGCTATATTGGCAGGTTAATTTCACCCCAGAACAAAATATATGTGTAAGCGAATACTAGGAAATCTGGCCTGCAACTGCTTGGACACCAGATTCAGGGTATTGCTATATTGGCAGGTTAATTTCACCCCTGAACAAAATATATGTGTAAGCGGACACTATGTAATCTGGCCTGCAACTGCTTGGACACCAGATTCAGGGTATTGCTATATTGGCAGGCTAATTTCACCCCAGAACAAAATATATGTGTAAGCGGAAACTATGAAATCTGGCCTGCAACTGCTTGGACACCAGATTCAGGGTATTGCTATATTGGCAGGTTAATTTCACCCCAGAAAATAATCTATCCTTTGCCAGACAGAAGACAGTATTATACTTGTCTAGCCAAAGCTGGAACACCAGATTTAGGGGATTGGTATTTTGGCAATTGTATTTAACCACTTAATAAAATATAGAAATTGCTATCCTGAGTTTCTAGGGGTGACAATTAGCACACCCAAGCCCCTGATGTAGGATATAGCAAAAAAAAAAACTAGTATTGATGGATTGATGGACTTGGTGGCAGCTTCTTCTGGCGCACCACAAGTCACAAAATGGCCGCCGATCAACCCAGAAAATAAGTGACAGAAAAACGCTCTGTGCAGCCTAAAAACCAGTGAGCAAGTAACTAGCAGAAGTTCAATGATTCTCAGCTGTTGATCGATCACTTCATTAAGTGTTTTGGCTAAGTTAATCCCTTCCTAATCTCGCCCTAACACAGCAGCTGCATCCTCTCCCTTCACTAGTCAGAGCAGTGTGACGTGCGGCGCTACGTGACTCCAGCTTAAATAGAGGCTGGGTCACATGCTGCACTTGGCCAATCACAGCCATGCCATTAGTAGGCATGGCTGTGATGGGCTCTTAGGGCAAGAAGTAAAACGCTAGCTGATTGGCTGCTGTGCAGCCCTTCAGAAAGCTGGAAGTAATCGACGAACACCGAACCCGAACCCGAACTTTTTTGAAAATGAACGATGCTCGAACTGTTCGCTCAACACTAATTGCTATTAAACAGTATAATGCAAATCAAATGAGTAATTGTATAGAGTCAAAGACAGAAATATATCCACCATTTCATGTTAACTGACAAGACTGAACTGTTGAACTGAACATTTTGTGATACTTTATTCACCACGTGTTTTGTATATGGACAAACTGCTGCAGAAACAGCAGTGTTATATGGAGAGAAGTTGAAGTTATTAAAGAAGTTATTTCAAGAATTTGGTGTGCTCTTTAAACCTACTGCTTCCATAGAACGGCGCTAGAGGAATTACAGAGCAATAGACAGTATGCTTAGAGTAAAAGTCAGAGATATAATAATTCTTCTAATGCCACAGTGGAAAAGGCACGTCATAGTGCTGCGCCTGTCACAATGCCTGGTCATGCAGGTTGTGCTCAGGTTAAGAACTTTTATGCCTCGCTTCAGGCGTTGATGGCACAACATGCAAACCACTCGTGTCTTGTCGTCAGGACATTGTGTGAAGAACTGCCACACCAATGAACTCCTTGGAGCAGGACTTGGTGCCTGGGTGCGGTGAACAGTAGCAGGCGTACTGTCTCTGATACGGCCTCTGCGCTTTTGCACCCTGCTCCCTCTTTTGCTGTGCTGTTGCCTCTGTGCGACCACTGCCTCTTCCTCAGAACTGCACGCCTCACTAGCATGACCTTCAGACCAGTCTGGGTCTAGGACTTCATCATCCCCCATATCATCTTCCACCCATTTATGACCCCTGCCCTCTTCATCGGTCTGCACATTGCAGAAAGCCACAGCAGTTGGCACCTGTGTTTCGTCATCATCAAAGACTTCTTGTGGCGGTATTCCCATGTCCTCATCCTGCAATAAACGTGGTTGAGCATCAGTGCATTCAAGGTCTTCCTCTTCTGGGGCAGGGCTAGGTGGATGGGCCAGAGAAACCCTGCCAACAGAGTCATCAAAAAGCATGAGACTTTCCTGCATGATTTGGGGCTCTGACTGCTTGGCTAATTTGCAAAGGCATGAGGTGGAAGACTGATTGGCATGGGCTGCAGGTGCCAACTCTGAGCTTTCTGCAGAGGACTGGGTGTTAGATACTGTAAAGGAACTGGAGGCACTGTCAGCCACCTAATCTACTATCGCCTGTACATGTTCTGGCTTCACCATCCATAGAGCGGCATTTGGGCCTATCAAATAACGCTGCAGATTCTGTCACCTACTTGCACCAGAGGAAGGTGTTTGACTTGGAGCGGTAGATGGCGCTGAACATGCACGTCCTCTCCCAGCAACAGGAGCTCCACCAACACCACCACAACCATGCCCATGTCCCTTATTTGATGTTCTCCTCGTTATTTGCGTTCACCCACCAAGCTGAAAGATTGGTCTCTCTCCGGTATCAATTTACCTGCCACTAGTCGACAATTACGTTCACTAAGGCAGTGCCCATGTAATAAAAATGGTCTGTGGACCCAGAATAATGTTTTTTGTGCCCAAAATACACAGATTCTTAATTTCTATGTGGAAACGTAAAATATTTTATTTGTTACGCAGTATGCACAAGTGATTTGTGGAACAAGAACAAGTATTTTTGTAATAAAATACAGAAAATTTGTATTTCACTGCTATAAATTAAAATTAATTATTTATACGCTGGATGCACAAAATTTTTTCGGGCTAAAACGCGTCTTTTTTCAATAAACCCCAAAATGCGTTTTTTAACTGCTGTACATTAACCAGCTGCCATCACCAGCTGCCGTCACCAGCTCCGGACGGCAGCACTCTCCAGTCTCAGCGACGCCTATTGGCGTCATCTCATGAGACCTGAGATTTTGCTCAAACGCGTGCGCATTATGCGCGCGCGTTCACAGCAGAGTGACGCAAACAAGTTTAACTAAAGCCTGCCAGCGCTGATCATTCGCTGGCAGGCTGTAGATGTTAAAAAAAAGCAATCAAATAGGTATATCAGACGCTATTTTTTATATAGCGTCTGATATACCTGCTACCTGGTCCTCTAGTGGTCCCTTTTGCTTGGATCGACCACCAGAGGACACAGGAAGCTCTGTAAGTAGTACCAAGCACCACACTACACTATACCAGCCCCCCTTGTCACTTATTAACCCCTTATTAACCCCTGATCACCCCATATTATCTCCCTGATCACCCCGTGACCCCCCTGTCATTGATCACCCCCCTGTAAGGCTCCATTCAGACGTCCGTATGTGTTTTGCGGATCCACAAATCCGCGGATCCGCAAAACACGGACACCGGCAATGTGCTTTCCGCATTTTGCAGATCCGCACATTGCCAGAACTATATAGAAAATGCCTTTTCTTGTCCGCAATTGCAGACAAGAATAGGACATGTTCTATATTTTTGTGGAACGGAAGTGCGGACCCGGAAGTGCGGATGCGCAATTCCGGACCCAAGTGGGACAGAGTCTGTCCCCATAGAAATGATTGGGTCCGCAATTCCGTTCCACAAAATGCGGAACAGAATTGCGGACGTGCGAATGGGGCCTAAGGGTCCCTTATCACCGCCAGTTAGTTAGCTACTTGTTAGGTAGTTAGCGCCCAACCCACCGCAGTAGCCTATTAGTCGCTGATTAGCGCCATCACTGCCGCTAACCAGCACTAGTACTATATAGTATCTGTGGGTGATTAAGACTGATCGCAATCAAATCTATATCAGTACATTAGGGTCACCTTAGGCTCTACAAAAAAGCAGTGTTCACCCGATCAGGCCTGATCTTGTAAGTGTGACCACACCTGCGTTCAATCCACCCCACTGCAGTGACAGAATTTTTTTTTTCTGATCACTGCAAAAACACAGTAAAATTGCTGCGGCGCTATAAAGATCACTTTTGACTTTTTTGGATCTTTATTAGCGATCGCAGCTTTAGGGTCCATTCACACGTTCTTGGTGTGCTGCGGACCCGCAAATTGCGGATCCGCAGCACACCATGCCGGCACTCTCCATAGAGATTCCTATTCTTGTCCGCAGGCTGCGGACAAGAATAGGACATGCTCTATCTTTTGCGGAGCTGCGACCGGATGTTTCGGGCCCAAAACCCAGAAGTTTGCGGCCGCAGCTCTGCAAATGCTGATGCGGAGAGCACATAGTGTGCTCTCCGCATCACCGCCAGCCCCACACTGAACACTGAATGGGTCTGCATCTATTCCACAGAATTGCGGAATAGATGCGGACATTTTTGCGGACGTGTGAATGGGGCTTTACTTCCCAAGCACTCCTATGTCCTTTCCCCTCTTTTTTTTTTTTTTGCCCATTTATTGGCAGAGATTTTTTCATCCACATTGATTGATGCAAATAAAGAAATCTGTGCCGTTCATTTTTTCTTTCAGCCCAGAGGCTGAACGGAAAAAAAATCTCATTACCCGTATGCTCAATATAAGGCCCCTTTCACACGGGCGTGATTTCTGCGCGGGTGTAATGCGGACCCATTCATTTCTATGGGGCTGTGTACATGAGCGGTGATTTTCCCGCACCACTTTTGCGTTGCGTGAAAATCGCTGCATGTTCTATATTCTGCGTTTTTCACGCAACGCAGGCACCATAGAAGTGAATGGGGCTGCAGGAAAATTGCAAGCATCCGCAAACAAGTGCGGATGCGGTGCGATTTTCCCGCATGGTTGCTAGGAGACGATCGGGATGGGGACCTGACCTTTATTATTTTCCCTTATAACATAGTTATAAAGGAAAATAATAGCATTCTCAATAGAGAATGCAAAGTAAAAAGGTCAATAGAGGGTTAAAAATAATAAAAAAAAAACTCACCTATTCCATTTGATCGCGTAGCTGCCGGTGTTCTGCTCTGTCTTCAGCAGGAGGGGGAAGAAGGACCTTCAGTGACATCACTGGGTCACATGGTCCAATCACCAGCTTCGCATTAAAACGCTTTGCACTCGCCCGGAAAAATCGCGCATTTTCTCGCAACGCACCCGCCTCTTATCCGGGCGTCAAATGTCACGCCCGTGTGAAAGGGGCCTAAGGAGAATAGCAGAAACTCCTAATGCTGGCCATACATGTAATGATTGCGGAGACCCTCAAATGCCAGGGCAGTACAAACACCCCACAGATGACCCCGTTGTGGAAAGATGACACCCCAAGGTATTCGCTGAGGGGCATATTGAGTCCATGAAAGATTGAACTTTTTGTCACAAGTTAGCGGAAAGGGAGACTTTGTGAGAAAAAACAAAACAAAAACAATTTCCGCTAACTTGTGTAAAAAAAAAAAAATCTTCTATGAACTCGTCATGCCCCTCACGGAATACCTTGGGGTGTCTTGTGGGGTATTTATACTGCACTGGCATTTTAGGGGCCCTAAAGCGTGAGAAGAAGTCTGGAATCCAAATGCCTAAAAATGCCCTCCTAAAAGGTACCCGTTGGAATTTGGGCCCCTTTGCGCACCTAGGCTGCAAAAAAGTGTCACACTTGTGGTAACGCCGTACTCAGGAGAAGTAGGGCAATGTGTTTTGGGGTGTCTTTTCACACATAAGCATCCTGTGTGTGAGAAATATCTCTGTAAATAACAACTTTTTCCATTTTTTTATACAAAGTTGTCAATTTACAGAGATATTTCTATCACCCAGCATGGATATATGTAAAAATACACCCCAAAACACATTGCCCTCCTTCTCCTGAGTACGGCGATACCACATGAGTGACACTTTTTTGCAGCCAAGATGCGCAAAGGGGCCCAAATTCCATTGAGTACCTTTAGGATTTCACAGGGCATTTTTACGCATTTGAATTCCAAACTATTTCTCCCGCTTTAGGGCCCTTAAAATGCCAGGGCAGTATAAATACCTCACAAGTGACCCCATTTTGGAAAGAAGACAGCCCAAGGTATTCCGTGAGGGGCATGACGAGTTCATAGAAGATTTTTATTTTTTTTGCACAAGTTGGCGGAATTTTTTTTATTTTTTTATTTTTTTGTTTTTTCTTACAAAGTCTCATATTCCACTAACTTGTGACAAAAAAAAATAAAAATCTTACATGAACTCACCATACCCCTCACGGAATACCTTGGGGTGTCTTATTTCTAAAATGGGTCACTTGTGGGGTATTTATACTGCCCTGGCATTTTAGGGGCCCAAAAGCATGAGAAGTAGTTTGGAATCCAAATGCGTAAAAATGCCCTGTGAAATCCTAAAGTTACTCTTTGGAATTTGAGCCCCTTTGTGCACCTAGGCTGCAAAAAAGTGTCACACATGTGGTATCGCCGTACTCAGAAGAAGTAGGGCAATGTGTTTTGGGGTGTATTTTTACATATAACCATACTGTGTGTGAGAAATATCTCTGTAAATGACAATCTTTTAATTTTTTTATACAAAGTTGTCAATTTACAGAGATATTTCTCTCACCCAGCATTGGTATATGTAAAAATACACCCTAAAACACATTGCCCTACTTATCCTGAGTACGGCGATACCACATGTGTGACACTTTTTTGCAGCCTAGTCCAACGAGTACCTTTAGGCTTTACAGGGTTGCTCACAATTTAGCCCCGCCCAAAATGCCAGAACAGTAAAGACACCCCACAAATGACCCCATTTCGGAAAGTAGACACCCCAAGGTATTCACTGAGAGGCATAGTGAGTCAGTGGGTTGATTTTTTATTTTTTTTGTCAGAAGTTAGCAGAAATGGAAACTTTATTATTATCCATCACAAAGTGTCATTTTCCGCTAACTTTTGAAAAAAAAAAAATTATACATGAACTCACCGTGCCCCTCTGCGAATACTTTGGGGTGTCTCCTTTCCAAAATGTGGTCATTTGGGGGGTATTTATACTATCCTGGCATTCTAGCACCTCAAGAAACATGACAGGTGCTCAGAAAGTCAGAGCTGCTTCAAAATGAGGAAATTCACTTTTTTGTACCATAGTTTGTAAATGCTATAACTTTTGAGCAAATTAATAAATATACACTTATTGGATATTTTTTTTATCAAAGTCATGTAGCACAATAAATTCTGACACAATTTTTTTGAGAAAATGGCGATCTTTTTTGATTAATATCAGAAAAACAAAAAATCTCAGCTGCAATCAAATACCACTAAAAGAAAGCTGTATTTGTGAGAAGAAAAGGAGGTAAAATTCATTTGGGTGCCAAGTTGCATGACCGAGCAATAAACCGTTAAAGTTGTGAAGTGCCGATTTGTAAAAAAGGGCCTGGTCACTAGGGGGGTATAAACCTGTGGTCCTTAACCCTGGGTTCACACGTGCGCATATGTGATACGAGCGTTGTTGGAAATTGGAAACACGCGTCGTACGCGCGTTCGTGTGATTGACCACTCTGGTGTCAATAACAATACGCGCGACAATATGCCCCAAAGAAACTCCTGTACTTCTTTGGGCGTAGAGCGTTTTACAGCGCGTTCGTACACGCTGTAGAACGCTCAGTTGAGAACCATGCCCAAAAGGAAACATGGGTTTTCGCCTGTTGAGCGTTTTACAGCGCATAGGAACGCGCTGTAAAACGCTCAGGTGTGAACCCAGCGTTAGTGGTTAAAAGTAGATATTTATACTATGTATGGACACAAGATTTGGGGACCCAGAACACCGATTTGGTCACAAAAATTAGAAATAATTATTTAAATGACGGATGCACAACAGTTCTTTCGACATAAAACACGGCTTTTTTCAATAAAACCCCAAAATGCAGTTTTTAACTGCTGTACATTAACAGTAGATATTTATACTATGTATGGAAACCAGATTTGGGGACCTAGAACTCGGATTTGGTCACCAAAATTCACAAATGTAGTATTAGACTGTTATAAATTGAAAATAATTATTTAAAGGACGGATGCACAACAGTTTTTTCGGCCTAAAACACGGCCATTTTCAATAAAACCACAAGATGCATTTTTTACTGCTGTAAATTTAAATTAGAAATTTATACCGTGGATGTACAAATGCTTTGTGATGCAAGAATATTGCTTTTATCACACAAAGAAGAATAATGCACTATTTCCCAGCTATAATGTGAAATCGGTATTTAAGCCGTGTATTTCAAGATGCTCTGTGGATCAGGATTACCACTCTTTTGTCAAAAAAATACACTTACTGTATGCTGTATTTCACAGCAGCAATGTAAAATAGGTGATTGTAATGGGTATTTCAGACTGTTTAGTGGACCTTGGATAACATTTTTTTTCCATTAAAAACGAAGAAGCACTATTTCCATGCAGAAATATAAAATATGTCGCTGGACGGTGTATGCAGAACTGTTTTGTGGACAAGAAATATGGTTTTTCCCCCAAAATTACACGGATTCTCTATTTCACAGCAGAAATGTCAAATATATATTTTGGCGGTGTAAAATAGGCTTGGTGGATCAGGATGACCACTTTTTTTTTAAACTAAAATACACTGATGCACTATTTGGTAGCTGAAATGTAATATACGGTTTAGTGCATAGCATACAAAAGTGCTCTGTGGCACCACAGAGCCCAGGCTAGACAAATGGACTATGTCACCCCTTAAACATACAAAAGGCAATATTGGGGACTTGAGCAGCCAGAAAACAAAGTTTTTTTTTCCTTCACTGAGCTACAAAATAGGATTAGGCTGATGTCCCTGGCAGGCTGGCAGACATTCAGTACACTACAGTGCCTAAAATGGCCGCCGACCCCACCTCAGTAACAGATGGATTACCAAAAAAATCTCCCTGGCAGTGGCTGGGTACACAAATGTTGGATTGCTGAGGCTCCCTCTCTCTCTATGTGCTGTATCTTGTGGATTAAAGTTGCACAGGTTCTTCAGATTTCTGCCCTATTCTGTCTCTGATCGCAGCACCAGCATCCTCTCCCTAAGCTCAAATCAGCAGAGTGATGTGCGGCATTACGTGACTCCAACTTATAAAGAGGCTGGGTCACATGCTGCACTCAGCAAATCACAGCCATGCCATTAGTAGGCATGGCTGTGATGGCTTCTTAGGGCAAGAAGTCAAATGCTTGTTGATTAGCTGCTGTGTAGCCCTTCAGAAAGCGGGAATAAATCGGCGAACAACTGACCTGAACCCAAACTTTTTTGAAAATGTTCGGGTTCGGGTCCGTGTCCCGAACAACCCCAAACCTCGGTACGAACCTGAACTATACAGTTCGGGTTCGCTCAACACTACTCCCCACCAAAAATGAGTTTGTCACCGACAGGACTAACAGAAAGATTAACTATTGTATTTCCATGTCATGGATGCAAATGTGGGGTATCTCCCCCCAAAAATGGGTTTATCTTCAATTAAGAAGATGTCTCACTCATGTCTAGAGATGGCCCAAACTATTCGCCGGCGAACTGTTCCCGGCGAACATAGCTTGTTCGCGTCCGCCGCGGCGGACGAACATATTCGATGTTCACGTTCGCCCCTATACTTTATTATTGAGCAAACTTTGACCCTGTACCTCACAGTCAGCAGACACATTCCAGCCAATCAGCATACCCTCCCTCCCAGACCCTCCCACCTCCTATCTAAACGCAAGGACAGCATCCATCTTAGATTCATTCTGAAGCTGCAGTAATAGTAATTGTAAATTGCAATGCGATTAATATAACCTGTATTATTCGCATTGCGATTACAACTTAGATCTGAGTTCCTAATGGTTGTATTGCTAGAATATAACGAAGATAACGAATATAGCACTATATTCTCAACCTTCGTTATATTCTAGCAATACAACAACCATTAGGAACTCAGATCCAAGTTGAATTCTCAATGCGATTAATATAACCTGCATTAATTGCATTGCGAATTCAACTTAGAGCTGAGTTCCTAATGTTTGTTGTATTGCTAGAATATACGTTATATTCTAGCAATACAACCATTAGGAACTCAGCTCTAAGTTGTAATCGCAATGCGAATAATACTTACAATTATTAATCACTTTCTGAATCCATTTGATTGTATATGACGGTTGACTATGACTACCACCAACGTTCTGCTGCCTCCAAAGCAAGATATCTGAACCCCCCACGGGCCATTTGGGCGTTTTTGATAGAAAACGCATCAAAAACGCATCTGCGTTTTTATAATTTTTTCATTTTTTATTTTATTTTTTTGTGTATTTTGCCACATTTGGTTGCATATTTACATTTGGTATATATATAAATATGCTGTCAAACAATGATCCTAGGTTTTGGTATAGACACATGATCTAGACTACCATAATTGCCTATACCAAATGTAAATATGCAACCAAATGTGGCAAAATACACACAAAAATAAAATAAAAAATGAAAAAATTATAAAAACGCAGATGCGTTTTTGATGCCTTTTTTTTTTATCAAAAAACGCCCAAATGGCCCCTGTGGGGTTCAGATATCTTGCTTTGGAGGCAGCAGAACATTGGTGGTAGTCATAGTCAACCGTCATATACAATCAAATAGAGGCATCAAATGGATTCGCAAAGCGATTAATAATTGTAAGTATTATTCGCATTGCGATTACAACTTAGAGCTGAGTTCCTAATGGTTGTATTGCTAGATTATAACGTATATTCTAGCAATACAACAACCATTAGGAACCCATCTCTAAGTTGAATTCGCAAATAAGATGTCCCAAACAATTCACCGGCGAATAGTTCCCGACGAACATAGCTTGTGTGCGTTCGTCGCGGCGGGCGAACATATGCAATGTTAGGTCCACCCCCTATCATTGAGTAAACATTGACCCTGTACCTCACAGTCAGCAGACACATTCCAGCCAGTCAGCAGCATACCCTCTCTCCCAGACCCTCCCATCTCCTGGACAGCATCCATTTTAGATTCATTCGGAAGCTGCAGTCTTAGTGAGAGGAGGGAGAGTGTAGTTGCTGCTGATTTAATAGGGAAATCGATAGCTAGGCTAGTGTATTCAGTGTCCACTCCAGTCCTGAAAGACTCATCAGATCTCTGCTGTAAGGACAGCGTCCTGACAGCACCCCAAAAAGACCTTTTTAGGGCTAGTACATCAGTTTCCCTCCCAGACCCTTCCACCTCCTATCAAAAAGCAAGGACGGCATCCATCTTAGATTCATTCTGAAGCTGCAGAGTTAGTAGTTGTAATCGCAATGCGATTAATATAACCTGTATTAATCGCATTGGGATTACAAATTAGATCTGTTCCTAATGGTTGTATTGCTAGAATATAACGAAGATTGCGAATATAGCGCTATATTCTCAATCTTCGTTATATTCTAGCAATACAACGATTAGGAACTCAGCTCTAAGTTGTAATCGCAATGCGATTAATACAGGTTATATTAATCGCATTGCGAATTAAACTTAGAGCTGAGTTCCTAATGGTTGTTGTATTGCTAGAATATAACGAAGATTGAGAATATAGCGCTATATTCGCAATCCTCGTTATACTCTAGCAATACAACCATTAGGAACAGATCTAAGTTGTAATCCCAATGCGATTAATACAGGTAATATTAATCGCATTGCAAATTCATCTTAGAGCTTGGTTCCTAATGGTTGTATTGCTAGAATTTCTAGCAATACAACCATTAGGAACCCAGCTCTAAGTTGAATTCGCAATGCAATTAATATAACCTGTATTAATCGCATTGCGATTACAACTACAACACTCTGCGTCAACTAGGTATTTTTCCATTGGGGTTTTGCCATGGATCCCCCTCCGGCATGTCACAGTCCAGGTGTTAGTCCCCTTGAAACAACTTTTCCATCACTATTGTGGCCAGAAGGAGTCCCTTTGGTTTTTAAAATTCGCCTGTCTATTGAAGTCTATGGCGGTTCGCACTGTTCGCATGTTCGCAAACATTTGCTGAAGTTCGCGTTCGCTATTCGCGAACGGAAAATGTTATGTTTGCGACATCACTACTCATGTCCTATTGATTCGGGTTCTCTTGTCGTGGGGTCCCAACTCCATAAAGAATCAATTAAAGAGACTTAGGCACTCCTTAAGATACGGTTAAAGTAACGTGCTTATTTGTATTTGGTCTTCATTTGGTAGACAACTTCAAGTGTGTACATGTGATGTTTCGGTCTGAAGAAAGAGGTTATGCATTGCAAGAGCTTTGGAAAGGTATGTTCACACCATGGATTGGCAATCTTTGATGCGGTATGCTCGTGTAGTATCGCAAGACCTGCTGCCATCTTGTAAATAGACTCAGCCAATGCACTAATCAATAAACCACAGGTGACTATGCTTAGATTTTATTAGTATTGGAGGAACGGGTGGATCAAATAGAATTGGAGTATAAAAGGGGATGAGGTAATGAGGTTAGATATGCCCCCTGGAAGAAGCGAAGCGAAACACACGTACTCTGGATTTGTATTCTATCATGTCTGCCCTAGTATTGTATTAGCATGCATATACTAATATTTTGGTTGTTTTTTCTAGCACAAGATAGGTTGCAATAATTACTTTACTTCATTATGGGCATAAAAGGTGTAGATATTGCTCTGTTATAGGCATTACTGTTAGTCTCCTTCATCAATGATGTAGGTGACAGCTTAAATATGTCCTTTTGTTTATGTTGAGCAATTGCATAATAATTTGTCAGCCCTGTATTTGAAGGTGTGTGATATATGATCAGATCTGGACGTTCTATGGTAGGTGGTTTTGCTGTCCATATTGTAAGTTCACATTGTACATTTTGTAATTTTTTACTTATATTTTATGACATAATAAAGGATGCATTTATATTTGATGTGTGGTTTGGTATTGTTGGTGGTTTTTAATCTACTATTACAGTAAAACAGATGCAAAGGTAGTGTTATGAACCCCCAAAAATAGCTTTATGTCACCAACACAATTAACTGACTGATTAACTCTCCTATTACAGTAAAAAGGATGCAAATGCGGTGTTTGGAACCCCAAAAATGTCTTTATATCACCGACACAATTAAATAACTGATTAACTCTCGTATTACAGTAAGAGGGATGCAAAGGCGGAGTATGGAACCCCAAAAAATGACTTTATGTCACCGACACAATTAACTGACTGACTAACTCTCCGATTACTGTAAGAAGGATGCAACGGCGGTGTTATTAACCCCAAAAAATTGCTTTATGTCACTGACACAGTTAACTGACTGATTAACTCTCCTATTGCAGCAAGACGGATGCAAAGGCGGTGTTATAAAACCCAGAAAAGGTTTTAGGTCATCAACACAATTAAGGCTACTTTCACACTAGCGTTTTAGTTTTCTGGTATTGAGATCCATCATAGGGGCTCAATACCGGAAAAAAACGCTTCAGTTTTGTCCCCATTCATTGTCAATAGGGAAAAAACTGAATTGAACAGAACGCAATGCTCCAAAATTCATTCCGATCCGTTTAGTTGTGTTTCCATACCGGAGAGTAAACCGCAATAGGTTGTAGTTTGCTTTCTATCCTGGGAAGCGGAGAAAGACGGATCCGGCATGACCCCAATGCAAGTCATGCCAGATCAATACATTTTGGGCACACATATGTTTATACAAGTGAGGTTATTACCAAAAAACATATCCCACCAAAAAATACGTAAATCAACCTCTAATTCATGTAATCAAGTAATATTTTATTAGGTACAATACATACAATTTAAAATATCATTAAAAATATATATGTAGCAGCAAGCAAAAACTCTTGGAGAGGATAAGGAGGGGGCAACGAAGAAGTCCACCACAATATTAGGAACTATAAGCAATATATGTCCCCATAATGATACACGGTACTAAGAACAGAGTAGGGTCCAAACAGAACCATATACTCCAGCTCACAATCTATAAAGTGCAGCTATGGTATCAAGACCACTTCATAGCCTACATAGCAACATAGTGTCCTGTATCATGGGTGACCAGAAAAATCGCCCATACCAAGTGTGTGTGGACGTAATTCCGCTGCCGTCTCCACCTGACGCCAATTCGCCAACCAGGCTGCTTCCGGGGCTTCTTGTAATAAAGATAATACAACCGGATCTGCTCATAACGGATGCAGATGGTTGTATTATCAGTAACAGAAGTGTTTGTCATGAACGTTCCCACTACAGATGGCTGGAGATCGGTGAGACTGGCAACACGTGGTTTGATCTGACATGTTTTCCGTTTGGATCAAATTACATCTGTATTGTTTCTGGTGCTTGCCACACCTCCTTTCCCCAGGTGTTGCTATTATGGTCATTTACCCTTCTCTATTTATTGTTGTCTCTCCCACTATGCTATGTGGTTAATAGCTTCAGTTTGAGTTGTGAATAGCTGGTGTGTGGCTCTCGGCTGAGTTCCTGGTGCTGCCATAGCCACTTGAAGTTAAGTGTTTTATTTCTCTTTTGTATTTTGTTTGGGTTATTTTGTGTGTTGCATTTCTCTGTCATTTGTATTAAGGCCTGAGGGAGACTTCAGTTCATCCTTCCTTTTGGAGGAACCGGTTATCTCAGTCCTGACATTGGTACCAGGGTCCTTAGTACCAGGGTGAGTTAGAACATTAGGTATTCCTGTGTATGGACTCACCTACAGTTGTGTTCAAAATTATTCAACCCCCAATGCTGTAAAGGGTTTTAGGGAATTTAGTGTACATTTGTAATTGTGTTCAGAATGAAATCTTACAAGGACTTTTTAAAGAACCAAATGCAACTAAAATGACATCAATTATTTTTGTAATACAGTACTAAATGTTTGTTTTGTGATTTCTTCATTGACACAATTATTCAACCCCTTAAAGACTACCACTCTTAAGAACAGAGGTTCATTCAAGTGTTTTCGATCAGGTATTGAAAACGCCTCTGGATGTCAAGGAGCAACAATCAAGCATAATAAGCCCCAATTAGGCAGATATAAAATGACTGTGATACTCAGCTGCTTCTAGACATTTACTGGTGCGTTTACAAACATAGTGAAGTTAAGAGAATGGTCCAGGAAGACAAGAGAAGAGGTGATTTCTCTTCACAGGAAGGGCAATGGCTATAAGAAGATTGCAAAGATGTTAAACATACCAAGAGACACCATAGGAAGCTTAATTCGCAAATTCAAGGCAAAGCGCACAGCTGACTTCGACTGCTGTGCGCTACCTGAAGTGCAAAGTGGAGAAAAGTCCACGTGTGACTGCTGAGGAACTGAAAAAAGATTTGTCAGATGCGGGTACTGAAGTTTCAGCTCAGACAATAAGGCGCACACTGCGTAACGAAGGCCTCCATGCCAGAACTCCCGGGCGCACCCTCTTGCTGTCTCCAAAGAATAAGAAGAGTCGACTGCAGTATGCCAAAAGTCATGTGGACAAACCACAAAAGTGTTCTGTGGACTGATGAAACAAAATTAGAACTGTTTGGACCCATGGATCAACGCTATGTTTGGAGGAGGAAGAACAAGGCCTATGAAGAAAAGAACACCTTACCTACTGTGAAGCATGGCGGGGGGTCAATCATGCTTTGGGGCTGTTTTGCTTCTACAGGTACAGGGAAGCTTCAGCATGTGCAAGGTACCATGAATTCTCTTCAGTACCAGGAGATATTGGATGAAAATGTGATGCAGTCCGTCACAAACCTGAGGCTTGGGAGACGTTGGACCTTTAACAGGACAATGATCCCAAGCATACCTCCAAGTCCACTAGAGCATGGTTGCAGTTTAAAGGCTGGAACATTTTGAAGTGGCCATCGCAGTCACTAGACTTAAATCCAATTGAGAACCTCTGGTGGGACTTAAAGAAAGCAGTTGCAGCACGCAAGCCTAAGAATGTGACTGAACTGGAGGCTTTTGCCCATGAAGAATGGGCAAAGATACCCGTAGATCGCTGCAAGACACTTGTGTCAAGCTATGCTTCACGTTTAAAAGCTGTTATAACTGGAAAAGGATGTTGTACTAAGTACTAGGATTGAATGTCACTTTGGGGTTGAATAAAACTAATAATGATGTGAGCACAGAAAAGACATTTGTGGTTATTTCATTATAAATGTTATGTTATATTTGTCTGACTTACAAGTGCCTCTTTGATTTAATTGTAAACAAGATGACTGAAATGATCAAAATCAATGTCATACTGGCCGAAACACTCAATTTCAGTGGGGTTGAATCATTTTGAACACAACTTTATATAAATAAGATAGATGGCTCCACCCAATCAATATGGATAATAGAGGTGCAAGAAAACTGCCAGTGCTGACTAACCCAGTCAGATAGAGATAATTGGAAATAACATGTTTTTTATAATCTCATTTGTATACTTTTACTTATCCCACATTCGCTCACATTTTATCCAAGCCTCAACTAAACTACCCTATCTTTATTTTACATAAACCAGCACACCAAGCACCACTTTAACCACCAGCCACAATACTCGCACTCACAGACCTAACTCCCATACACAACATCACGTTGACCTTATTTATTTATTATAGCACTATCTTACTTTACCTTATTTTAATCCAATAAATTACAATTTACCCCAAATAAGAGTGTGCCTGC
Source organism: Bufotes viridis (assembly GCA_033119425.1). Lineage (NCBI taxonomy): Eukaryota > Metazoa > Chordata > Amphibia > Anura > Bufonidae > Bufotes > Bufotes viridis. Next base: position 27,093 of record JAKVIS010000937.1, on the reverse strand, counting down.
TACCTGTTATTTCCAAATTCGTTACATAATTGAATGGCACAACATGGGTGAGCGACAAAGTTGCTAAACTCCGATCTATTTCCTAACCACAAAATGAGTACATCATCGATATAACGTAACCACAACGGGGAGGATTTTTAGGGAATCCCCCAACCACATCATACACTTTGAGGGACAGTAAAAACCAATAGAACACAGAGAAAGAGGTGATTTTAAACAATCAGAAAAGAACATCATTCATGAAGTTCATTTAGTGCTAGCACAGAACTTTGATTGGACAGCCTGGTGCATTCTCATTCTGCCAACTCCAAAAATGCATAAAAGGTATTTTATCTCATGAGAGGTGGTGAGTTGCAGAAGCTAAGCTGAACTGCACCTGCATTTCAGCTGCCAAAAAGCAAGAAACAGAAAAGGCTTAGCTTTGTCGGTGGCCGCTTTCTATTCCTGTGTTGAGAAAGCGGGTAACGAGGGTTACTCTAAGAGTTCATTTTTCCATAAAATCAGGAACAGTTAAGAAGGCTTTTGTGTTCTGGGCTTGCTAAGAGACGCTGGGCAGTATTCCAATCTGCACAGAAGCGTCACTTGTTCCCTCAGACAAATCTTTCATAAGCTGACACCTTTGTTTGACACACACAAAATCGTGCCCTTACCTGTTGATTGGTGCCCTTACTTGTTGAGGTGCATGGATCCCCACCTGACTGAAGAATGAAGAATCATGGATGCTGCCAGGGAGGAAAACAGCACGGGTCCATTGTGATGTCATCATCCATGTATGCTGAAGGGTTCCATTGTGACACGCTCAGTGATCCGTCTATGGAAATTTTTATGGAGGCTACAATATTGATTTTCTGGAGGCTGCAATTTTGATTTGCAGTTAAACACAGCTGTCATTTCAATGAATAAGAAATGTTGGCAAGGAATTTGATTTCAACAACAGAAGTCAGCAGGGACAAAGACTAGTTTATGAGCACTTTTCATCATTGCTGCAATAAAATACTGGGTTGGAACCTGCTTTTGGATTCCTGGAGCAGGTAGAGCAGTATCAGAGGTGCTAAGTTCATTTAGTGCTAGCACAGAACTTTGATTGAACAGGCTGGTGCATTCTCATTCTGCCAACTCCAAAAATGCATAAAAGATATGGTATCTCATGAGAGGTGGTGAGTTGCAGAAGCTAAGCTGAACTGCACCTGATTTTTGGGGCCAAAAAACAAGAAACAGAAAAGGCTTATCTCTGTCGGTGGACGCTTTCTATTCCTGTGTTGAGAAAGCGCATAACGAGGGTTACTCAAAGAGTTCATTTTTCCATAAGATCAGGAACAATTAAGAAGGCTTTTGTGTTCTGGGCTTGCTAATAGACGCAGGACAGTACTCCAATCTGCACAGAAGCGCCACTTGTTCCCTCAAACAAATCTTTCATAAGCTGACACCTGCGTTTGACACACACAAAAACGTGTCCTTACTTGTTGATTGGTGCCCTTACCTGTTGAGGTGCATGGATCCCCACCTGACTGAAGAATGAAGAATCATGGCTGCTGCCAGAGAGGAAAACAGCAAGGCTCCATTGTGATGTCATCATCCATGTATGCTGCAGGGTTCCATTATGACACGCAAAGTGCTCCGTCTATTTAAATTTTTATGGAGGCTGCCATATTGATTTTCTGGAGGCAGCCATTTTGATTTGCAGTTAAACACAGTTGTCATTTCAATGAATAAGAAATGTTGGCAATAAATTTGATTTCAACAACAGAAGTCAGCAAGAACAAAGCCTAGTTTATGAGCACTTTTCATCATTGCTGCAATAAAATACTGGGTTGGAACCTGCTGTTGGATTCCTATAGCAGGTAGAGCAGTATTAGAGGTGCTAAGTTCATTCAGTGCTAGCACAGAACTTTGATTGGACAGGCTGGTGCATTATCATTCTGACAACTCCAAAAATGCATAAAAGGTATGGTATCTCATGAGAGGTGGTGAGTTGCAGAAGCTAAGCTGATCTGCACCTGCATTTCAGCGGCCAAAAAGCAAGAAACAGAAAAAGCTTATCTCTGTCGGTGGCCACTTTCTATTCCAGTGTTGAGAAAGCGCGTAACGAGGGTTACTCTAAGAGTTCATTTTTCCATACCATCAGGAACAGTTAAGAAGGCTTTTGTGTTCTGGGATTGCTAATAGACGCTGGACAGTATTCCAATCTGCACAGAAGCGCCACTTGTTCCCTAAAACAAATCTTCCATAATCTGACACCTTCGTTTGACACACACAAAAATGTGCCCTTACCTATTGATTGGTGCCCTTACCTGTTGAGGTTCATGGATCCACACCTGACCGAAGAATGAAGCATCATGGCTGCTGCCAGGGAGGAAAACAGCAAGGGTCCATTGTGATGTCATCATCCATGTATGTTGAGGGGTCCATTGTGACACGCTCAGTGTTCCGTCTATTGAAATTTTTATGGAGGCTGCCATATTTATTTTCTGGAGGCTGCCATTTTGATTTGCAGTTAAACACAGCTGTGATTTCAATGAATAAACAATGTTGGCAAGGGATTGGAGTGCAACCACAGAAGTCAGCAAGGAGAAAACCTAGTTTATGAGCACTTTTCACTATAGCTGCATTAAAATACTGGGTTGGAATCTGCTTTTGGATTCCTGCAGCATGTAGCTCAGTTACAGAGGTGCTAAGTTCATTTAGTGCTAGCACAGAACTTTGATTGGACAGGCATGTGTATCCTCATTCCGCCAACTCCAAAAATGCATAAAATGTATGATATCTCATGAGAGGTGGTGAGTTGCAGAAGCTAAGCTGAACTGCACCTGCATTTCAGCTGCCAAAAAGCAAGAAACAGAAAAGGCTTAGCTCTGTCAGTGGCCGCTTTCTATTCCTGTGTTGAGAAAGTTGGTAACGAGGGTGACTCTAAGAGTTCATTTTTCCATACCATCAGGAACAGTTAAGAAGTCTTTTGTGTTCTGGGCTTGCTAATAGACGCTGGACAGTATTACAATCTGCACAGAAGCGCCACTTGTTCCCTCAAACAAATCATCCATAATCTGACACCTTCTTTTGACACACAAAAAAACGTGTCCTTACCTGTTGATTGGTGCCCTTACCTGTTGAGGTGCATGGATCCACACCTGACTGAAGAATGAAGCATCATGGCTGCTGCCAGGGAGGAAAACAGCAAGGGTCCACTGTGATGTCATCATCCATGTATGTTGAAGGGTTCCATTGTGACACGCTCAGTGTTCCGTGTATTGAAATTTTTATGGAGGCTGCCATATTGATTTTCTGGAGGCTGCCATTTTGATTTGCAGTAAAACATAGTTGTCATTTCAATGAATAAGACATGTTGGCAAGGAATTTGATTGCAACAACAAAAGTAAGCAAGGACAAAACCTAGTTTATGAGCACTTTTCATCATAGCTACAATAAAATACTGGGTTGGAACCTGCTTGTGGATTCCTGGAGCAGGTAGAGCAGTATCAGAGGTGCTAAGTTCATTCAGTGCTAGCACAGAACTTTGATTGGACAAGCATGTGCATTCTCATTCTGCCAACTCCAAAAATGCATAAAAGGTATGGTATCTCATGAGAGGTGGTGAGTTGCAGAAGCTAAGCTGAACTGCACCTGCATTTCAGCGGCCAAAAAGCAAGAAACAGAAAAGGCTTAGCTTTTTCAGTGGCCGCTGTATATTCCTGTGTTGAGAAAGCGAGTAACGAGGGTTACTCTAAAAGTTCATTTTTCCATACCATCAGGAACAGTTAAGAAGGCTTTTGTGTTCTGGGCTTGCTAATAGACGCTGGACAGTATTCCAATCTGCACAGAAGCGCCACTTGTTCCCTCAAACAAATCTTCCATAATCTGACACCATCGTTTGACACACACAAAAACGTGTCTTTACCTGTTGATTGGTGCCCTTACCTGTTGAGGTGCATGGATCCACACCTGACTGAAGAATGAAGCATCATGGCTGCTGCCAGGGAGGAAAACAGCAAGGGTCCATTGTGATGTCATCATCCATGTATGCTGAAGGGTTCCATTGTGACACGCTCAGTGTTCCGTCTATTGAAATTTTTATGGAGTCTGCCATATTGATTTTCTGGAGGCAGCCATTTTGATTTGCAGTAAAACATAGTTGTCATTTCAATGAATAAGACATGTTGGCAAGGAATTTGATTGCAACAACAGAAGTCAGCAAGGACAAAACCTAGTTTATGAGCACTTTTCATCATAGCTGCAATAAAATACTGGGTTGGAACCTGCTTGTGGATTCCTGGAGCAGGTAGACCAGTATCAGAGGTGCTAAGTTCATTCAGTGCTAGCACAGAACTTTGATTGGACAATCATGTGCATTCTCATTCTGCCAACTTCAAAAATGCATAAAAGGTATGGTATCTCATGAGAGGTGGTGAGTTGCAGAAGCTAAGCTGAACTGCACCTGCATTTCAGCGGCCAAAAAGCAAGAAACAGAAAAGGCTTAGCTTTGTCAGTGGCCGCTGTATATTCCTGTGTTGAGAAAGCGAGTAACGAGGGTTACTCTAAAAGTTCATTTTTCATACCATCAGGAACAGTTAAGAAGGCTTTTGTGTTCTGGGCTTGCTAATAGACGCTGGACAGTATTCCAATCTGCACAGAAGCGCCACTTGTTCCCTCAAACAAATCTTCCATAATCTGACACCATCGTTTGACACACACAAAAACGTGCCTTTACCTGTTGATTGGTGCCCTTACCTGTTGAGGTGCATGGATCCACACCTGACTGAAGAATGAAGCATCATGGCTGCTGCCAGGGAGGAAAACAGCAAGGGTCCATTGTGATGTCATCATCCATGTATGCTGAAGGGTTCCATTGTGACACGCTCAGTGTTCCGTCTATTGAAATTTTTATGGAGGCTGCCATATTGATTTTCTGGAGGCAGCCATTTTGATTTGCAGTAAAACATAGTTGTCATTTCAATGAATAAGACATGTTGGCAAGGAATTTGATTGCAACAACAGAAGTCAGCAAGGACAAAACCTAGTTTATGAGCACTTTTCATCATAGCTGCAATAAAATACTGGGTTGGAACCTGCTTGTGGATTCCTGGAGCAGGTAGAGCAGTATCAGAGGTGCTAAGTTCATTCAGTGCTAGCACAGAACTTTGATTGGACAAGCATGTGCATTCTCATTCTGCCAACTCCAAAAATGCATAAAAGGTATGGTATCTCATGAGAGGTGGTGAGTTGCAGAAGCTAAGCTGAACTGCACCTGCATTTCAGCGGCCAAAAAGCAAGAAACAGAAAAGGCTTAGCTTTGTCAGTGACCGCTGTATATTCCTGTGTTGAGAAAGCGAGTAACGAGGGTTACTCTAAAAGTTCATTTTTCATACCATCAGGAACAGTTAAGAAGGCTTTTGTGTTCTGGGCTTGCTAATAGACGCTGGACAGTATTCCAATCTGCACAGAAGCGCCACTTGTTCCCTCAAACAAATCTTCCATAATCTGACACCATCGTTTGACACACACAAAAACGTGCCTTTACCTGTTGATTGGTGCCCTTACCTGTTGAGGTGCATGGATCCACACCTGACTGAAGAATGAAGCATCATGGCTGCTGCCAGGGAGGAAAACAGCAAGGGTCCATTGTGATGTCATCATCCATGTATGCTGAAGGGTTCCATTGTGACACGCTCAGTGTTCCGTCTATTGAAATTTTATGGAGGCTGCCATATTGATTTTCTGGAGGCAGCCATTTTGATTTGCAGTAAAACATAGTTGTCATTTCAATGAATAAGACATGTTGGCAAGGAATTTGATTGCAACAACAGAAGTCAGCAAGGACAAAACCTAGTTTATGAGCACTTTTCATCATAGCTGCAATAAAATACTGGGTTGGAACCTGCTTGTGGATTCCTGGAGCAGGTAGAGCAGTATCAGAGGTGCTAAGTTCATTCAGTGCTAGCACAGAACTTTGATTGGACAAGCATGTGCATTCTCATTCTGCCAACTCCAAAAATGCATAAAAGGTATGGTATCTCATGAGAGGTGGTGAGTTGCAGAAGCTAAGCTGAACTGCACCTGCATTTCAGCGGCCAAAAGCAAGAAACAGAAAAGGCTTAGCTTTGTCAGTGGCCGCTGTATATTCCTGTGTTGAGAAAGCGAGTAACGAGGGTTACTCTGAAAGTTCATTTTTCATACCATCAGGAACAGTTAAGAAGGCTTTTGTGTTCTGGGCTTGCTAATAGACGCTGGACAGTATTCCAATCTGCACAGAAGCGCCACTTGTTCCCTCAAACAAATCTTCCATAATCTGACACCATCGTTTGACACACACAAAAACGTGCCTTTACCTGTTGATTGGTGCCCTTACCTGTTGAGGTGCATGGATCCACACCTGACTGAAGAATGAAGCATCATGGCTGCTGCCAGGGAGGAAAACAGCAAGGGTCCATTGTGATGTCATCATCCATGTATGCTGAAGGGTTCCATTGTGACACGCTCAGTGTTCCGTCTATTGAAATTTTATGGAGGCTGCCATATTGATTTTCTGGAGGCTGCCATTTTGATTTGCAGTTAAACACAGCTGTCATTTCAATGAATAAGAAATGTTGGCAAGGGATTCAATTGCAACCACAGAAGTCAGCAAGGAGAAAACCTAGTTTATGAGCACTTTTCACTATAGCTGCATTAAAATACTGGGTTGGAATCTGCTTTTGGATTTCTGCAGCATGTAGCTCAGTTACAGAGGTGCTAAGTTCATTTAGTGCTAGCACAGAACTTTGATTGAACAGGCTGGTGCATTCTCATTCTGCCAACTCCAAAAATGCATAAAAGGTATGGTATCTCATGAGAGGTGGTGAGTTGCAGAAGCTAAGCTGAACTGCACCTGCATTTCAGCGGCCAAAAAGCAAGAAACAGAAAAGGCTTAGCTTTGTCAGTGGCCGCTGTATATTCCTGTGTTGAGAAGCGAGTAACGAGGGTTACTCTGAAAGTTCATTTTTCATACCATCAGGAACAGTTAAGAAGGCTTTTGTGTTCTGGGCTTGCTAATAGACGCTGGACAGTATTCCAATCTGCACAGAAGCGCCACTTGTTCCCTCAAACAAATCTTCCATAATCTGACACCATCGTTTGACACACACAAAAACGTGCCTTTACCTGTTGATTGGTGCCCTTACCTGTTGAGGTGCATGGATCCACACCTGACTGAAGAATGAAGCATCATGGCTGCTGCCAGGGAGGAAAACAGCAAGGGTCCATTGTGATGTCATCATCCATGTATGCTGAAGGGTTCCATTGTGACACGCTCAGTGTTCCGTCTATTGAAATTTTTATGGAGGCTGCCATATTGATTTTCTGGAGGCTGCCATTTTGATTTGCAGTTAAACACAGCTGTCATTTCAATGAATAAGAAATGTTGGCAAGGGATTCAATTGCAACCACAGAAGTCAGCAAGGAGAAAACCTAGTTTATGAGCACTTTTCACTATAGCTGCATTAAAATACTGGGTTGGAATCTGCTTTTGGATTTCTGCAGCATGTAGCTCAGTTACAGAGGTGCTAAGTTCATTTAGTGCTAGCACAGAACTTTGATTGGACAGGCTGGTGCATTCTCATTCTGCCAACTCCAAAAATGCATAAAAGGTATGGTATCTCATGAGAGGTGGTGAGTTGCAGAAGCTAAGCTGAACTGCACCTGCATTTCAGCGGCCAAAAAGCAAGAAACAGAAAAGGCTTAGCTTTGTCGGTGGCAGCTTTATATTCCTGTGGTGAGAAAGCGAGTAACGAGGGTTACTCTAAGATTTCATTTTTCCATACCATCAGGAACAGTTAAGAAGGCTTTTTGTGTTCTGGGCTTGCTAATAGACGCTGGACAGTATTCCAATCTGCACAGAAGCGCCACTTGTTCCCTCAAACAAATCTTCCATAATCTGACACCATCGTTTGACACACACAAAAACGTGCCTTTACCTGTTGATTGGTGCCCTTACCTGTTGAGGTGCATGGATCCACACCTGACTGAAGAATGAAGCATCATGGCTGCTGCCAGGGAGGAAAACAGCAAGGGTCCATTGTGATGTCATCATCCATGTATGCTGAAGGGTTCCATTGTGACACGCTCAGTGTTCCGTCTATTGAAATTTTTATGGAGGCTGCCATATTGATTTTCTGGAGGCAGCCATTTTGATTTGCAGTAAAACATAGTTGTCATTTCAATGAATAAGACATGTTGGCAAGGAATTTGATTGCAACAACAGAAGTCAGCAAGGACAAAACCTAGTTTATGAGCACTTTTCATCATAGCTGCAATAAAATACTGGGTTGGAACCTGCTTGTGGATTCCTGGAGCAGGTAGAGCAGTATCAGAGGTGCTAAGTTCATTCAGTGCTAGCACAGAACTTTGATTGGACAAGCATGTGCATTCTCATTCTGCCAACTCCAAAAATGCATAAAAGGTATGGTATCTCATGAGAGGTGGTGAGTTGCAGAAGCTAAGCTGAACTGCACCTGAATTTCAGCGGCCAAAAAGCAAGAAACAGAAAAGGCTTAGCTTTGTCAGTGGCCGCTGTATATTCCTGTGTTGAGAAAGCGAGTAACGAGGGTTACTCTGAAAGTTCATTTTTTCATACTGTAAGAGGGCGCAAGGTGTCATTTGCGATGGCAGGTACGTGTCACCGAGGTTGCTGGCCTCGGTGAGGTGAGAGCCGGGTTTTTGTCTGCAGCAGCTAGTGCTGCTTGACTTTGTTAAATAGCATGGCTGCAAAGCCGATCCGGGCCGGCTCTTACTGGGAGCAGCTAAAGAGTAGGGTGGGTGGCTGCTCCCCACGGTCCAGTCCATGTTTTGGGCTGGATATAAAACGCAGCCAGCAGCTGTGTCTGAGGAGTGTGATTATCCTGGAGCTGCTGACAGGGCTGGGAGTTCTCTGTCCAGGAGGAAAGAGCTCAGCAAGGAGGTATTTTGTTCCTGGCTACCTGAAGCTGGATTCTCCTGCGGCTGGGCCGACAGCGTGGTGCGAACCTGCACCTACACCTCCCAGGTGACTGAACCTGTGTTGGACTGTTTTTGTTTGGCTACGTTATTTCCGTTGTGTGTGAACTGTCACCAAGAGACTGTTTTTCATTTTGTGTGCAAGTGTGAATAAAACACTGTTTGTTGCACAATCTGGACTCCTTGTTTTGCCTCTAAACTGCACCCGCACCGCTGTCTACCAGAGCGACTCCCCACATTTGGTGTCGGATGCGGGCATGCGCAGTGAGGCTGGCGTGAACGCCGAAGTTTTGTTTTTCTAAAGTGTATGGAATATATTAAGCCAGCAAAGCTGCAAGCAGGAGTTTCTGGCAACATGGAGGCTGCTGTGAAGGCTCTCATAGAGGCTAACGTGCAGCAGCGGGAGACCAACCAACTACTGCTACAACATGTGATGGCGTTACAGGCGGCAGGAGCGTCCCACCACGTCCAAGATGCCCGGAAGCGGTCCGTGCGGCGATCCCAAAAATGACCCCCGCAGGCGGCGTTGAGACGTACCTGGCGGTTTTTGAGAAGGTCGCCGTGAGGGAAAAGTTACCCGTGACCAGTGGGCTGAGGTGGTCGCTCCGTTCCTGGCTTCCGGACCCCAGCAGGTGTTTTTCGACTTGTCGGACGACCAAGCGGCAGACTATGACACTGTGAAAGGAGAGGTCCTAGCCAGACTGGGCGTGAACGTGCTGGTCCGCGCCCAAGAGAGTCCACCAGTGGGACTTTAAAATGACTGAACCCGCTAGGCCGCAGTTCTACGATCTGCTGCACAGGCTGCAAAAGTGGCTGCAGCCCGATCTACTAAGTCCCACTGCCATGCTGGATCGGCTGTTGGCGGACATCTTTTGGAGGGCCCTGCCTTATCCCCTCCAGCACTGGATCGGCCAGGTATCGCCCACCAATGCCCTGGAGATGGTCGACCTGGTGGAGCGCTACGAGGCCACCAGAAACCTGCAGGGGACTCTTGCGGGGAAGGGGTCAGTCAAACCCGGAGGCCTCTGCCCCAGTTCCGGCGTCCGGCGACAGAGCGGCCTGCCCGGAATATACCCCCTGCGAGTCCGCCTCCCGTGGTATGCTGGAGGTGTCAGGAGCCAGGCCACATCAGGGCCGACTGTCCGCATCGGGATGAGCCGATGGATATGAACTACGAGGGTCGTCACTCCCTGTATGCACGGAAGCTGTGCGCAACTGGCACCCGTGAGGTGCAGGACCATAACCACCTGTGTCAGGTAGAGGTGGGAGACTCTCTGGCGGTGGCTCTGCTGGACTCCGGGAGTTTAGTCTCCCTGGTAAGGGCTGCACTTGTGCGGCCTGCGGAGTATACTGGCCGTAAAGTCGGGGTCCTGTGCATCCACGGAGACCTGAAAGACTATCCCACTGCACTAGTGACTTTGTCCACAGCGGCTGGTAGGTGGACCCACGAGGTGGCTGTCGCTACTAAACTCCCACACGAACTAATACTTGGGAGGGACTTCCCGGTTTTCAGCGCTGTGGCCGGCAATAAAGGTATCTGAGGGACCCGAGACAGGGGTGACCCTAGTAGAGTGGCCTGATACCGCTGGAAGGCCAGAACCCTGGGAGCCCGAGTCTGAAGGGCCGGCGGTAGGGGTGACCACTGCTCCAGCGGTAGAGGGAGACAACCCCACTGAGTGTAATGGTGGGAGACACGGAGGACTTGCCACCGGGACCTGAGTTGGCAGACCTCAATGTCTCGGGGAAAATTTTGGGACCGCACAACACCGGGACCAAACCCTAACCAGGGCCTGGGAGAATGTGCTGGAAATTGATGGGAAACCCCAGAAACCAGGGGCTGAATTAATGTTCCCACGGTTTATTGTTCTGCAGGATATGTTGTATCGGGTGAGACCAAATCCGAGGCGAACCTGTTGAACAGTTGGTGGTGCCCACAGCGTATCGCAAGCTTGTCATGGAGCTTGCCCACCAACATGTTCTTGGGGACACCTGGGGTGGCAGAAAACCCAGGACCGCATACTGCAGCGATTTTATTGGCCCAGTGTGTTCAAGGAGGTAGAGAATTATTGTAAGTCCTGTCCGACCTGTCAGATAACTAGCCCCCAGCCACATTTCCGTAGTCCCCTGGTACCTCTGCCAATTATTGAAGTACCGTTTGAGCGAATCGCGATGGATTTAGTGGGCCTGTACCAAAGTCTGCCAGGGGCCACCAACACATTCTGGTAGTTCTCGACTATGCCACTCGGTATCCGGAGGCGGTGCCTCTGCGACATACCTCAGCTAAGCTCATTGCCAAAGAGTTAATGGAGATGTTTTCCCGTGTGGGCCTGCCAAAAGAGGTTCTGACAGACCAAGGGACCCCTTTTATGTCCAAAGTAATGAGGAACTGTGTAAATTGTTGCGTATAAAGCAGTTACGGACGTCCGTTTACCATCCGCAAACAGACGGTCTTGTGGAGAGGTTTAACCAAACTCTAAAAAATATGTTAAAGAGGGTGGTGTCTAGAGATGGGAAGGACTGGGATCTGCTTCTGCCCTATCTCATGTTCGCAGTGCGAGAGGTGCCCCAGGCCTCTACTGGGTTCTCGCCCTTCGAACTGCTTTATAGCAGACACCCTCGGGGCCTGTTGGATATCGCCAAGGAAGCGTGGGAACAACAGCCTGTCCCCCACAAAAGTGTCATTGAGTATGTCGCCCAAATGCAGGACCGGATGGAAAGGGTGTTGCCCTTGGTCCGGGAGCATATGGAGGCAGCGCAACAAGCCCAGAGTAGGGTGTACAATCGTCAGGCTCGGAGTGCGGGACTTCAATCCGGGAGATCGGGTTTTGGTTCTGGTACCCACCCTTGACAGCAAATTCCTAGCTAGGTGGCAGGGCCCCTATGAGGTGATCGAGAAGGTAGGGAAGTAAATTACAAAGTACACCAGCCAGGGCGGCGCAAGCCAGAGCAGGTGTACCACGTGAATTTACTTAAGCCGTGGAAAGATAGGGACACAGCCGACGACCACAGCCCCCGGCCAGGGCTTCTAGAGTGAAAGGGTCCAGCCCCACAGTTCGAGGCCTGTGAAGCAGTAACCACGGTAAAAATTGCAGACAGCCTGTCTTCCAAACAAGTTCAGGAAGTCAGGGAGTTCATCAGTCGGAACACGGATGTGTTCTCGGACCTCCTGGCCGCACGTCTCTCATCCAACATGACATCGTCACTGAGCCTCAGGCCAAGATCCGGTTAAAACCATACCGGGTACCCGAGGCTCGGCGGCGGACCATCGCGGAGGAAGTACAGTTAATGTTGAAGCTCGAGGTCATTGAGGAGTCGAAAAGTGAGTGGGCCAGTCCCATAGTCCTAATACCCAAGCCGGATGGGACGTTGCGGTTCTGCAACGACTTTCGCAAGTTAAATGAAGTATCCAAGTTTGGCGCGTATCCCATGCCCGAGTAGGCGAGCTGGTTGAAAGTTTAGGACAAGCCCGTTATTTTTCTGTGCTGGACCTCACTAAAGGGTACTGGCAGGTACCCTTAACGAGTCGGCTAAGGAAAAAACCGCATTTGTTACCCCGCAGGGCCTGTATCACTACAAGGTGTTACCCTTTGGCCTGCATGGCGCCCCCGCCACTTTCCAAGGTTAATGGACATAGTGCTGCGACCACATCGTCGGTGCGCCTCGGCCTACTTGGATGATGTAGTCATCCACAGCACCCGACTGGGAAAGCCATTTACCCAAGGTGCAGGCGGTAGTGGATGCCCTGAGGAAAGCCGGACTGACCGCTAACCCAAAGAAGTGCTCCATAGGGTTAGAGGAGACAAAATATCTGGGATATGTAATTGGGCGGGGAGTCATCAAACCTCAGGTAACTAAGGTAGAGGCCATTCGTAACTGGCCCCGACCGGTCACCACCAGGCAGGTAAAGTCGTTCCTGGGGATTGTAGGTTACTACATGAGGTTTGTGCCCCACTTTGCCACAATAGCAGCGCCATTGACAGACCTGTTGAAGGGCGAAAGTCTGGGAGGGTTAGCTGGAGTGAGAAGGCGGAGGAGGCTTTCTCCGCGTTGAAGTCGGCCCTGTGTGGGTCCCGGTTTTGGTGACACCCGACTTCAACAAGGAGTTTGTCGTACAGACCGGCGCCTCGGAGGTAGGCCTCGGTGCGGTACTGTCGCAGGAGGTCAACGGGGAAGAACATCCCGTTGTCTTCCTGAGCCGTAAGCTCAGTCCCGCCGAGTCCAGGTATAGTATAGTGGAGAGGGAGTGCCTGGCTATCAAGTGGGCACTCGAATCTCTCCGCTACTACCTGTTAGGGAGGAGGTTCCGTCTGGTGACCGACCATTCCCCCTCAAATGGATGAGTCAGGCCAAGGAGAGGAATGCTCGGGTCACCAGGTGGTTCCTATCTCTTCAAAATTTCAAGTTTTCCGTGGAACACAGGGCAGGCCGCTTGCAGGGCAACGCAGATGCCCTGTCCGCGTCCACTGCCTCACGTGTGTTCACCCCTCAGGGTTGAACAAAGGGGGTATGTGGTAAGGTGCAAGGTGTCATATGTGATGGCAGGTACGTGTCACCGAGGTTGCTGGCCTCGGTGAGGTGAGAGCCGGGTTTTTGTCTGCAGCAGCTAGTGCTGTTTGACTTTGTTAAATAGCATGGCTGCAAAGCCGATCGGGCCGGCTCTTACTGGGAGCAGCTAAAGAGTAGGGTGGGTGGCTGCTCCCCACGGTCCAGTCCATGTTTTGGGCTGGATATAAAACGCAGCCAGCAGCTGTGTCTGAGGAGTGTGATTATCCTGGAGCTGCTGACAGGGCTGGGAGTTCTCTGTCCAGGAGGAAAGAGCTCAGCAAGGAGGTATTTTGTTCCTGGCTACCTGAAGCTGGATTCTCCTGCGGCTGGGCCGACAGCGTGGTGCGAACCTGCACCTACACCTCCCAGGTGACTGAACCTGTGTTGGACTGTTTTTGTTTGGCTACGTTATTTCCGTTGTGTGTGAACTGTCACCAAGAGACTGTTTTTCATTTTGTGTGCAAGTGTGAATAAAACACTGTTTGTTGCACAATCTGGACTCCTTGTTTTGCCTCTAAACTGCACCCGCACCGCTGTCTACCAGAGCGACTCCCCACAATACCATCAGGAACAGTTAAGAAGGCTTTTGTGTTCTGGGCTTGCTAATAGACGCTGGACAGTATTCCAATCTGCACAGAAGCGCCACTTGTTCCCTCAAACAAATCTTCCATAATCTGACACCATCGTTTGACACACACAAAAACGTGCCTTTACCTGTTGATTGGTGCCCTTACCTGTTGAGGTGCATGGATCCACACCTGACTGAAGAATGAAGCATCATGGCTGCTGCCAGGGAGGAAAACAGCAAGGGTCCATTGTGATGTCATCATCCATGTATGCTGAAGGGTTCCATTGTGACACGCTCAGTGTTCCGTCTATTGAAATTTTTATGGAGGCTGCCATATTGATTTTCTGGAGGCTGCCATTTTGATTTGCAGTTAAACACAGCTGTCATTTCAATGAATAAGAAATGTTGGCAAGGGATTCAATTGCAACCACAGAAGTCAGCAAGGAGAAAACCTAGTTGATGAGCACTTTTCACTATAGCTGCATTAAAATACTGGGTTGGAATCTGCTTTTGGATTTCTGCAGCATGTAGCTCAGTTACAGAGGTGCTAAGTTCATTTAGTGCTAGCACAGAACTTTGATTGGACAGGCTGGTGCATTCTCATTCTGCCAACTCCAAAAATGCATAAAAGGTATGGTATCTCATGAGAGGTGGTGAGTTGCAGAAGCTAAGCTGAACTGCACCTGCATTTCAGCGGCCAAAAAGCAAGAAACAGAAAAGGCTTAGCTTTGTCGGTGGCAGCTGTATATTCCTGTGGTGAGAAAGCGAGTAACGAGGGTTACTCTAAGATTTCATTTTTCCATACCATCAGGAACAGTTAAGAAGGTATTTGTGTTCTGGGCTTGCTAATAGACGCTGGACAGTATTCCAATCTGCACAGAAGTGCCACTTGTTCCCTCAAACAAATCTTCCATAATCTGACACCATCGTTTGACACACACAAAAACGTGCCTTTACCTGTTGATTGGTGCCCTTACCTGTTGAGGTGCATGGATCCACACCTGACTGAAGAATGAAGCATCATGGCTGCTGCCAGGGAGGAAAACAGCAAGGGTCCATTGTGATGTCATCATCCATGTATGCTGAAGGGTTCCATTGTGACACGCTCAGTGTTCCGTCTATTGAAATTTTTATGGAGGCTGCCATATTGATTTTCTGGAGGCAGCCATTTTGATTTGCAGTAAAACATAGTTGCCATTTCACTGAATAAGACATGTTGGCAAGGAATTTGATTGCAACAACAGAAGTCAGCAAGGACAAAACCTAGTTTATGAGCACTTTTCATCATAGCTGCCATAAAATACTGGGTTGGAACCTGCTTGTGGATTCCTGGAGCAGGTAGAGCAGTATCAGAGGTGCTAAGTTCATTCAGTGCTAGCACAGATCTTTGATTGGACAGGCTGGTGCATTCTCATTCTGCCAACTCCAAAAATGCATAAAAGGTATGGTATCTCATGAGAGGTGGTGAGTTGCAGAAGCTAAGCTGAACTGCACCTGCATTTCAGCGGCCAAAAAGCAAGAAACAGAAAAGGCTTAGCTTTGTCAGTGGCCGCTGTATATTCCTGTGTTGAGAAAGCGAGTAACGAGGGTTACTCTAAAAGTTCATTTTTTCATACCATCAGGAACAGTTAAGAAGGCTTTTGTGTTCTGGGCTTGCTAATAGACGCTGGACAGTATTCCAATCTGCACAGAAGCGCCACTTGTTCCCTCAAACAAATCTTCCATAATCTGACACCATCGTTTGACACACACAAAAACGTGCCTTTACCTGTTGATTGGTGCCCTTACCTGTTGAGGTGCATGGATCCACACCTGACTGAAGAATGAAGCATCATGGCTGCTGCCAGGGAGGAAAACAGCAAGGGTCCATTGTGATGTCATCATCCAAGTAAGCTGAAGGGTTCCATTGTAACACGCTCAGTGTTCCGTCTATTGAAATTTTTATGGAGGCTGCCATATTGATTTTCTGGAGGCAGCCATTTTGATTTGCAGTAAAACATAGTTGTCATTTCAATGAATAAGACATGTTGGCAAGGAATTTGATTGCAACATCAGAAGTCAGCAAGGACAAAACCTAGTTTATGAGCACTTTTCATCATAGCTGCAATAAAATACTGGGTTGGAACCTGCTTGTGGATTCCTGGAGCAGGTAGAGCAGTATCAGAGGTGCTAAGTTCATTCAGTGCTAGCACAGAACTTTGATTGGACAAGCATGTGCATTCTCATTCTGCCAACTCCAAAAATGCATAAAAGGTATGGTATCTCATGAGAGGTGGTGAGTTGCAGAAGCTAAGCTGAACTGCACCTGCATTTCAGCGGCCAAAAAGCAAGAAACAGAAAAGGCTTAGCTTTGTCAGTGGCCGCTGTATATTCCTGTGTTGAGAAAGCGAGTAACGAGGGTTACTCTGAAAGTTCATTTTTCATACCATCAGGAACAGTTAAGAAGGCTTTTGTGTTCTGGGCTTGCTAATAGACGCTGGACAGTATTCCAATCTGCACAGAAGCGCCACTTGTTCCCTCAAACAAATCTTCCATAATCTGACACCATCGTTTGACACACACAAAAACGTGCCTTTACCTGTTGATTGGTGCCCTTACCTGTTGAGGTGCATGGATCCACACCTGACTGAAGAATGAAGCATCATGGCTGCTGCCAGGGAGGAAAACAGCAAGGGTCCATTGTGATGTCATCATCCATGTATGCTGAAGGGTTCCATTGTGACACGCTCAGTGTTCCGTCTATTGAAATTTTTATGGAGGCTGCCATATTGATTTTCTGGAGGCTGCCATTTTGATTTGCAGTTAAACACAGCTGTCATTTCAATGAATAAGAAATGTTGGCAAGGGATTCAATTGCAACCACAGAAGTCAGCAAGGAGAAAACCTAGTTTATGAGCACTTTTCACTATAGCTGCATTAAAATACTGGGTTGGAATCTGCTTTTGGATTTCTGCAGCATGTAGCTCAGTTACAGAGGTGCTAAGTTCATTTAGTGCTAGCACAGAACTTTGATTGGACAGGCTGGTGCATTCTCATTCTGCCAACTCCAAAAATGCATAAAAGGTATGGTATCTCATGAGAGGTGGTGAGTTGCAGAAGCTAAGCTGAACTGCACCTGCATTTCAGCGGCCAAAAAGCAAGAAACAGAAAAGGCTTAGCTTTGTCGGTGGCAGCTTTATATTCCTGTGGTGAGAAATCGAGTAACGAGGGTTACTCTAAGATTTCATTTTTCCATACCATCAGGAACAGTTAAGAAGGCTTTTGTGTTCTGGGCTTGCTAATAGACGCTGGACAGTATTCCAATCTGCACAGAAGTGCCACTTGTTCCCTCAAACAAATCTTCCATAATCTGACACCATCGTTTGACACACACAAAAACGTGCCTTTACCTGTTGATTGGTGCCCTTACCTGTTGAGGTGCATGGATCCACACCTGACTGAAGAATGAAGCATCATGGCTGCTGCCAGGGAGGAAAACAGCAAGGGTCCATTGTGATGTCATCATCCATGTATGCTGAAGGGTTCCATTGTGACACGCTCAGTGTTCCGTCTATTGAAATTTTTATGGAGGCTGCCATATTGATTTTCTGGAGGCAGCCATTTTGATTTGCAGTAAAACATAGTTGTCATTTCAATGAATAAGACATGTTGGCAAGGAATTTGATTGCAACAACAGAAGTCAGCAAGGACAAAACCTAGTTTATGAGCACTTTTCATCATAGCTGCAATAAAATACTGGGTTGGAACCTGCTTGTGGATTCCTGGAGCAGGTAGAGCAGTATCAGAGGTGCTAAGTTCATTCAGTGCTAGCACAGAACTTTGATTGGACAAGCATGTGCATTCTCATTCTGCCAACTCCAAAAATGCATAAAAGGTATGGTATCTCATGAGAGGTGGTGAGTTGCAGAAGCTAAGCTGAACTGCACCTGCATTTCAGCGGCCAAAAAGCAAGAAACAGAAAAGGCTTAGCTTTGTCAGTGGCCGCTGTATATTCCTGTGTTGAGAAAGCGAGTAACGAGGGTTACTCTAAAAGTTCATTTTTTCATACCATCAGGAACAGTTAAGAAGGCTTTTGTGTTCTGGGCTTGCTAATAGACGCTGGACAGTATTCCAATCTGCACAGAAGCGCCACTTGTTCCCTCAAACAAATCTTCCATAATCTGACACCATCGTTTGACACACACAAAAACGTGCCTTTACCTGTTGATTGGTGCCCTTACCTGTTGAGGTGCATGGATCCACACCTGACTGAAGAATGAAGCATCATGGCTGCTGCCAGGGAGGAAAACAGCAAGGGTCCATTGTGATGTCATCATCCATGTATGCTGAAGGGTTCCATTGTGACACGCTCAGTGTTCCGTCTATTGAAATTTTTGGAGGCTGCCATATTGATTTTCTGGAGGCTGCCATTTTGATTTGCAGTTAAACACAGCTGTCATTTCAATGAATAAGAAATGTTGGCAAGGAATTTGATTGCAACATCAGAAGTCAGCAAGGACAAAACCTAGTTTATGAGCACTTTTCATCATAGCTGCAATAAAATACTGGGTTGGAACCTGCTTGTGGATTCCTGGAGCAGGTAGAGCAGTATCAGAGGTGCTAAGTTCATTCAGTGCTAGCACAGAACTTTGATTGGACAAGCATGTGCATTCTCATTCTGCCAACTCCAAAAATGCATAAAAGGTATGGTATCTCATGAGAGGCGGTGAGTTGCAGAAGCTAAACTGAACTGCACCTGCATTTCAGCGGCCAAAAAGCAAGAAACAGAAAAGGCTTAGCTTTGTCAGTGGCCGCTGTATATTCCTGTGTTGAGAAAGCGAGTAACGAGGGTTACTCTGAAAGTTCATTTTTTCATACCATCAGGAACAGTTAAGAAGGCTTTTGTGTTCTGGGCTTGCTAATAGACGCTGGACAGTATTCCAATCTGCACAGAAGCGCCACTTGTTCCCTCAAACAAATCTTCCATAATCTGACACCATCGTTTGACACACACAAAAACGTGCCTTTACCTGTTGATTGGTGCCCTTACCTGTTGAGGTGAATGGATCCACACCTGACTGAAGAATGAAGCATCATGGCTGCTGCCAGGGAGGAAAACAGCAAGGGTCCATTGTGATGTCATCATCCATGTATGCTGAAGGGTTCCATTGTGACACGCTCAGTGTTCCGTCTATTGAAATTTTTATGGAGGCTGCCATATTGATTTTCTGGAGGCTGCCATTTTGATTTGCAGTTAAACACAGCTGTCATTTCAATGAATAAGAAATGTTGGCAAGGGATTCAATTGCAACCACAGAAGTCAGCAAGGAGAAAACCTAGTTTATGAACACTTTTCACTATAGCTGCATTAAAATACTGGGTTGGAATCTGCTTTTGGATTTCTGCAGCATGTAGCTCAGTTACAGAGGTGCTAAGTTCATTTAGTGCTAGCACAGAACTTTGATTGGACAGGCTGGTGCATTCTCATTCTGCCAACTCCAAAAATGCATAAAAGGTATGGTATCTCATGAGAGGTGGTGAGTTGCAGAAGCTAAGCTGAACTGCACCTGCATTTCAGCGGCCAAAAAACAAGAAACAGAAAAGGCTTAGCTTTGTCGGTGGCAGCTTTATATTCCTGTGGTGAGAAAGCGAGTAACGAGGGTTACTCTAAGATTTCATTTTTCCATACCATCAGGAACAGTTAAGAAGGTATTTGTGTTCTGGGCTTGCTAATAGACGCTGGACAGTATTCCAATCTGCACAGAAGTGCCACTTGTTCCCTCAAACAAATCTTCCATAATCTGACACCATCGTTTGACACACACAAAAACGTGCCTTTACCTGTTGATTGGTGCCCTTACCTGTTGAGGTGCATGGATCCACACCTGACTGAAGAATGAATCATCATGGCTGCTGCCAGGGAGGAAAACAGCAAGGGTCCATTGTGATGTCATCATCCATGTATGCTGAAGGATTCCGTTGTGACACGCTCAGTGTTCCGTCTATTGAAATGTTTATGGATGCTGCCATATTGATTTTCTGGAGGCAGCCATTTTGATTTGCAGTAAAACATAGTTGTCATTTCAATGAATAAGACATGTTGGCAAGGAATTTGATTGCAACAACAGAAGTCAGCAAGGACAAAACCTAGTTTATGAGCACTTTTCATCATAGCTGCATTAAAATACTGGGTTGGAACCTGCTTGTGGATTCCTGGAGCTGGTAGAGCAGTATCAGAGGTGCTAAGTTCATTCAGTGCTAGCACAGAACTTTGATTGGACAAGCATGTGCATTCTCATTCTGCCAACTTCAAAAATGCATAAAAGGTATGGTATCTCATGAGAGGTGGTGAGTTGCAGAAGCTAAGCTGAACTGCACCTGCATTTCAGCGGCCAAAAAGCAAGAAACAGAAAAGGCTTAGCTTTGTCAGTGGCCGCTGTATATTCCTGTGTTGAGAAAGCGAGTAACGAGGGTTACTCTAAAAGTTCATTTTTTCATACCATCAGGAACAGTTAAGAAGGCTTTTGTGTTCTGGGCTTGCTAATAGACGCTGGACAGTATTCCAATCTGCACAGAAGCGCCACTTGTTCCCTCAAACAAATCTTCCATAATCTGACACCATCGTTTGACACACACAAAAACGTGCCTTTACCTGTTGATTGGTGCCCTTACCTGTTGAGGTGCATGGATCCACACCTGACTGAAGAATGAAGCATCATGGCTGCTGCCAGGGAGGAAAACAGCAAGGGTCCATTGTGATGTCATCATCCATGTATGCTGAAGGGTTCCATTGTGACACGCTCAGTGTTCCGTCTATTGAAATTTTTATGGAGGCTGCCATATTGATTTTCTGGAGGCAGCCATTTTGATTTGCAGTAAAACATAGTTGTCATTTCAATGAATAAGACATGTTGGCAAGGAATTTGATTGCAACAACAGAAGTCAGCAAGGACAAAACCTAGTTTATGAGCACTTTTCATCATAGCTGCAATAAAATACTGGGTTGGAACCTGCTTGTGGATTCCTGGAGCAGGTAGAGCAGTATCAGAGGTGCTAAGTTCATTCAGTGCTAGCACAGAACTTTGATTGGACAAGCATGTGCATTCTCATTCTGCCAACTCCAAAAATGCATAAAAGGTATGGTATCTCATGAGAGGTGGTGAGTTGCAGAAGCTAAGCTGAACTGCACCTGCATTTCAGCGGCCAAAAAGCAAGAAACAGAAAAGGCTTAGCTTTGTCAGTGGCCGCTGTATATTCCTGTGTTGAGAAAGCGAGTAACGAGGGTTACTCTGAAAGTTCATTTTTCATACCATCAGGAACAGTTAAGAAGGCTTTTGTGTTCTGGGCTTGCTAATAGACGCTGGACAGTATTCCAATCTGCACAGAAGCGCCACTTGTTCCCTCAAACAAATCTTCCATAATCTGACACCATCGTTTGACACACACAAAAACGTGCCTTTACCTGTTGATTGGTGCCCTTACCTGTTGAGGTGCATGGATCCACACCTGACTGAAGAATGAAGCATCATGGCTGCTGCCAGGGAGGAAAACAGCAAGGGTCCATTGTGATGTCATCATCCATGTATGCTGAAGGGTTCCATTGTGACACGCTCAGTGTTCCGTCTATTGAAATTTTTATGGAGGCTGCCATATTGATTTTCTGGAGGCTGCCATTTTGATTTGCAGTTAAACACAGCTGTCATTTCAATGAATAAGAAATGTTGGCAAGGGATTCAATTGCAACCACAGAAGTCAGCAAGGAGAAAACCTAGTTGATGAGCACTTTTCACTATAGCTGCATTAAAATACTGGGTTGGAATCTGCTTTTGGATTTCTGCAGCATGTAGCTCAGTTACAGAGGTGCTAAGTTCATTTAGTGCTAGCACAGAACTTTGATTGGACAGGCTGGTGCATTCTCATTCTGCCAACTCCAAAAATGCATAAAAGGTATGGTATCTCATGAGAGGTGGTGAGTTGCAGAAGCTAAGCTGAACTGCACCTGCATTTCAGCGGCCAAAAAGCAAGAAACAGAAAAGGCTTAGCTTTGTCGGTGGCAGCTTTATATTCCTGTGGTGAGAAAGCGAGTAACGAGGGTTACTCTAAGATTTCATTTTTCCATACCATCAGGAACAGTTAAGAAGGCTTTTGTGTTCTGGGCTTGCTAATAGACGCTGGACAGTATTCCAATCTGCACAGAAGCGCCACTTGTTCCCTCAAACAAATCTTCCATAATCTGACACCATCGTTTGACACACACAAAAACGTGCCTTTACCTGTTGATTGGTGCCCTTACCTGTTGAGGTGCATGGATCCACACCTGACTGAAGAATGAAGCATCATGGCTGCTGCCAGGGAGGAAAACAGCAAGGGTCCATTGTGATGTCATCATCCATGTATGCTGAAGGGTTCCATTGTGACACGCTCAGTGTTCCGTCTATTGAAATTTTTATGGAGGCTGCCATATTGATTTTCTGGAGGCAGCCATTTTGATTTGCAGTAAAACATAGTTGTCATTTCAATGAATAAGACATGTTGGCAAGGAATTTGATTGCAACAACAGAAGTCAGCAAGGACAAAACCTAGTTTATGAGCACTTTTCATCATAGCTGCAATAAAATACTGGGTTGGAACCTGCTTGTGGATTCCTGGAGCAGGTAGAGCAGTATCAGAGGTGCTAAGTTCATTCAGTGCTAGCACAGAACTTTGATTGGACAAGCATGTGCATTCTCATTCTGCCAACTCCAAAAATGCATAAAAGGTATGGTATCTCATGAGAGGTGGTGAGTTGCAGAAGCTAAGCTGAACTGCACCTGCATTTCAGCGGCCAAAAAGCAAGAAACAGAAAAGGCTTAGCTTTGTCAGTGGCCGCTGTATATTCCTGTGTTGAGAAAGCGAGTAACGAGGGTTACTCTAAAAGTTCATTTTTCATACCATCAGGAACAGTTAAGAAGGCTTTTGTGTTCTGGGCTTGCTAATAGACGCTGGACAGTATTCCAATCTGCACAGAAGCGCCACTTGTTCCCTCAAACAAATCTTCCATAATCTGACACCATCGTTTGACACACACAAAAACGTGCCTTTACCTGTTGATTGGTGCCCTTACCTGTTGAGGTGCATGGATCCACACCTGACTGAAGAATGAAGCATCATGGCTGCTGCCAGGGAGGAAAACAGCAAGGGTCCATTGTGATGTCATCATCCATGTATGCTGAAGGGTTCCATTGTGACACGCTCAGTGTTCCGTCTATTGAAATTTTTATGGAGGCTGCCATATTGATTTTCTGGAGGCAGCCATTTTGATTTGCAGTAAAACATAGTTGTCATTTCAATGAATAAGACATGTTGGCAAGGAATTTGATTGCAACAACAGAAGTCAGCAAGGACAAAACCTAGTTTATGAGCACTTTTCATCATAGCTGCAATAAAATACTGGGTTGGAACCTGCTTGTGGATTCCTGGAGCAGGTAGAGCAGTATCAGAGGTGCTAAGTTCATTCAGTGCTAGCACAGAACTTTGATTGGACAAGCATGTGCATTCTCATTCTGCCAACTCCAAAAATGCATAAAAGGTATGGTATCTCATGAGAGGTGGTGAGTTGCAGAAGCTAAGCTGAACTGCACCTGCATTTCAGCGGCCAAAAAGCAAGAAACAGAAAAGGCTTAGCTTTGTCAGTGGCCGCTGTATATTCCTGTGTTGAGAAAGCGAGTAACGAGGGTTACTCTGAAAGTTCATTTTTCATACCATCAGGAACAGTTAAGAAGGCTTTTGTGTTCTGGGCTTGCTAATAGACGCTGGACAGTATTCCAATCTGCACAGAAGCGCCACTTGTTCCCTCAAACAAATCTTCCATAATCTGACACCATCGTTTGACACACACAAAAACGTGCCTTTACCTGTTGATTGGTGCCCTTACCTGTTGAGGTGCATGGATCCACACCTGACTGAAGAATGAAGCATCATGGCTGCTGCCAGGGAGGAAAACAGCAAGGGTCCATTGTGATGTCATCATCCATGTATGCTGAAGGGTTCCATTGTGACACGCTCAGTGTTCCGTCTATTGAAATTTTTATGGAGGCTGCCATATTGATTTTCTGGAGGCTGCCATTTTGATTTGCAGTTAAACACAGCTGTCATTTCAATAAATAAGAAATGTTGGCACGGAATTCAATTGCAACCACAGAAGTCAGAAAGGAGAAAACCTAGTTTATGAGCACTTTTTACTATAGCTGCATTAAAATACTGGGTTGGAATCTGCTTTTGGATTTCTGCAGCATGTAACTCAGTTACAGAGGTGCTAAGTTCATTTAGTGCTAGCACAGAACTTTGATTGGACAGGCTGGTGCATTCTCATTCTGCCAACTCCAAAAATGCATAAAAGCTATGGTATCTCATGAGAGGTGGTGAGTTGCAGAAGCTAAGCTGAACTGCTCCTGCATTTCAGCGGCCAAAAAACAAGAAACAGAAAAGGCTTAGCTTTATTGGTGGCAGCTTTATATTCCTGTGGTGAGAAAGCGAGTAACGCGGGTTACTCTAAGATTTCATTTTTCCATACCATCAGGAACAGTTAAGAAGGCTTTTGTGTTCTGGGCTTGCTAATAGACGCTGGACAGTATTCCAATCTGCACAGAAGCCCCACTTGTTCCCTCAAACAAATCTTCCATAATCTGACACCATCGTTTGACACACACAAAAACGTGCTTTTACCTGTTGATTGGTGCCCTTACCTGTTGAGGTGCATGGATCCACACCTGACTGAAGAATGAAGCATCATGGCTGCTGCCAGGGAGGAAAACAGCAAGGGTCCATTGTGATGTCATCATCCATGTATGCTGAAGGGTTCCATTGTGACACGCTCAGTGTTCCGTCTATTGAAATTTTTATGGAGGCTGCCATATTGATTTTCTGGAGGCAGCCATTTTGATTTGCAGTAAAACATAGTTGTCATTTCAATGAATAAGACATGTTGGCAAGGAATTTGATTGCAACAACAGAAGTCAGCAAGGACAAAACCTAGTTTATGAGCACTTTTCATCATAGCTGCATTAAAATACTGGGTTGGAACCTGCTTGTGGATTCCTGGAGCAGGTAGAGCAGTATCAGAGGTGCTAAGTTCATTCAGTGCTAGCACAGAACTTTGATTGGACAAGCATGTGCATTCTCATTCTGCCAACTCCAAAAATGCATAAAAGGTATGGTATCTCATGAGAGGTGGTGAGTTGCAGAAGCTAAGCTGAACTGCACCTGCATTTCAGCGGCCATAAAGCAAGAAACAGAAAAGGCTTAGCTTTGACAGTGGCCGCTGTATATTCCTGTGTTGAGAAAGCGAGTAACGAGGGTTACTCTAAAAGTTCATTTTTCATACCATCAGGAACAGTTAAGAAGGCTTTTGTGTTCTGGGCTTGCTAATAGACGCTGTACAGTATTCCAATATGCACAGAAGCGCCACTTGTTCCCTCAAACAAATCTTCCATAATCTGACACCATCGTTTGACACAAACAAAAACGTGCCTTTACCTGTTGATTGGTGCCCTTACCTGTTGAGGTGCATGGATCCACACCTGACTGAAGAATGAAGCATCATGGCTGCTGCCAGGGAGGAAAACAGCAAGGGTCCATTGTGATGTCATCATCCATGTATGCTGAAGGGTTCCATTGTGACACGCTCAGTGTTCCGTCTATTGAAATTTTTATGGAGGCTGCCATATTGATTTTCTGGAGGCTGCCATTTTGATTTGCAGTTAAACACAGCTGTCATTTCAATGAATAAGAAATGTTGGCAAGGGATTCAATTGCAACCACAGAAGTCAGCAAGGAGAAAACCTAGTTTATGAGCACTTTTCATCATAGCTGCAATAAAATACTGGGTTGGAATCTGCTTGTGGATTCCTGGAGCAGGTAGAGCAGTATCAGAGGTGCTAAGTTCATTCAGTGCTAGCACAGAACTTTGATTGGACAAGCATGTGCATTCTCATTCTGCCAACTCCAAAAATGCATAAAAGGTATGGTATCTCATGAGAGGTGGTGAGTTGCAGAAGCTAAGCTGAACTGCACCTGCATTTCAGCGGCCAAAAAGCAAGAAACAGAAAAGGCTTAGCTTTGTCAGTGGCCGCTGTATATTCCTGTGTTGAGAAAGCGAGTAACGAGGGTTACTCTGAAAGTTCATTTTTCATACCATCAGGAACAGTTAAGAAGGCTTTTGTGTTCTGGGCTTGCTAATAGACGCTGGACAGTATTCCAATCTGCACAGAAGCGCCACTTGTTCCCTCAAACAAATCTTCCATAATCTGACACCATCGTTTGACACACACAAAAACGTGCCTTTACCTGTTGATTGGTGCCCTTACCTGTTGAGGTGCATGGATCCACACCTGACTGAAGAATGAAGCATCATGGCTGCTGCCAGGGAGGAAAACAGCAAGGGTCCATTGTGATGTCATCATCCATGTATGCTGAAGGGTTCCATTGTGACACGCTCAGTGTTCCGTCTATTGAAATTTTTATGGAGGCTGCCATATTGATTTTCTGGAGGCTGCCATTTTGATTTGCAGTTAAACACAGCTGTCATTTCAATGAATAAGAAATGTTGGCAAGGGATTCAATTGCAACCACAGAAGTCAGCAAGGAGAAAACCTAGTTGATGAGCACTTTTCACTATAGCTGCATTAAAATACTGGGTTGGAATCTGCTTTTGGATTTCTGCAGCATGTAGCTCAGTTACAGAGGTGCTAAGTTCATTTAGTGCTAGCACAGAACTTTGATTGGACAGGCTGGTGCATTCTCATTCTGCCAACTCCAAAAATGCATAAAAGGTATGGTATCTCATGAGAGGTGGTGAGTTGCAGAAGCTAAGCTGAACTGCACCTGCATTTCAGCGGCCAAAAAGCAAGAAACAGAAAAGGCTTAGCTTTGTCGGTGGCAGCTTTATATTCCTGTGGTGAGAAAGCGAGTAACGAGGGTTACTCTAAGATTTCATTTTCCATACCATCAGGAACAGTTAAGAAGGTATTTGTGTTCTGGGCTTGCTAATAGACGCTGGACAGTAT
>JAKVIS010000936.1:0-46242 GCA_033119425.1 Bufotes viridis | reverse complement strand
TGATGTTTGGCAGACGGGCCCAAATAATTTTGTACAAAATGTATTTGCCAAGAATCTCAAGTGTACAAAATAAGCGTAGCATCAGCACCAGAATGTTTTCTATCACTATGGCATTATTGTACTTTATTTGGTTTGCAGAGTGCTGTTGCAATGTATTTTTTTCTTTGTGTTTCTAGCCAAGGCAGCGTGCACCTGCGCATTGGGATATGCTGATTGTCCCCCTTTTTCTTTGCAGTGTATATATATATATATATATATATATATATTTTTATATATACACTTTTCAAACTTGTGTAAATAGCAACCAATCAGATTCCACCTTTCATTTTTCACAGCTTCATTGGAGAATGAAAGGGGGAGTCTGATTGGTTGCAATAGGCAACTAAACCAGTTCTACTTTACACCAGGTTTGATAAATCTCCCCCACTGTGTACTTCCATGTATACATAGCATTGTGTGTCGTCACACTGTGCGGACTGCACACCATACTGTGTTCAAAAGAGAGCGCATGTAGTGAGAGCTGTCAGTAATGAGATCTATATCCTGCTTATAACGCCTGGTTCTGACTGTAGATCGCTGCACTAACGTTATCAGCAAAAATATCTATTGCTGTCCACAAATAATGGACTTTCTACAGAAAGGGAAGTGATTGGATGTGGGGGCGGGGAAGCAGAGCTGTGCTGGTGCATGTGAAGTCCACAGGAACGCCCACAGAGCTGAGGAGACATGAGAAACAGTGAGTGAATCTCATAGAAGAGCATTTCTGGGAGCATGTAAAGCAAAGCTGATACCAGTAAACAAACACGTGCAATTTTATTATGTGCTGCATTACAGTACACAAAGGTGTCCATAGCTTTCTCTGCAGCTCTGGTGTCTTCACTTTATGTGGGAGGACAGCAACTCCTCACTTGTGAAAATCAAGCAACCGCATCTCCTAGCAGTGCATTGCAGTCAGCTCTTGCTAACCCTTTCTTCACCTGGTACCCACCTATAAAACAGCCTAGGGCAGCGCTACAGACTACTCATCTGTGCCCGTGACGTCACCGGGTTCACCGCTAGAGGGAAGTCTCCACCTAGCATAGTGAGGAGAAGCCCAGTACGTCGTCAGCAGTAAACAAACAGACCTTCCCCTGCGCAATGCAGCACAAGGCAAGGGGAAGCATCGGAGCAAGGAAATACTCCGATGCTCCACTCATACATAGTAAATGAGTAAAGAAGAGTTTATATCCAGGTTCAGCTCTGAACATAGACATCCCCTTTAATAGAACGGTTTACAGCATTCTAAGTAGCTATGATATTTTCGGATCTGCAATACGCAACTGACGTGTGAACGGACCCCAAATATGATAGCTCTTCATTTTTCTTACAGTATAGTATTGCAATTTTTTCTTTTTTTGCTTGTCTTACAGGACATTCAGATATATGTGCGGTAGAATAGATTGCCATTAAATCCTTGTCATTGTCTTATATCCTGTAATTCATTTTAGTGCCTGCAAAGTAATTATTTTATTGTATTGATATTTTAGAGCAAGGACAGCCATATAAATATGCTGGAGGTCAGCATTATCCTCTCCAAGTAAAAACCATGACTTATGTTAGATCAATGCATGTCCATTGGATGTTAATGCTGTCATTTGTACGCCAGGTAATAAAAACGATGGTATGGTCGCAACACAGGAATCTTAAAGGGGTTGGCCACCGTTTGCGGGGGTTTTGGCAACCACCTGCAACGTGAAGCATACTTACCTCCTGCTACTTGCCGCAGAGTCCTGGCTCCTTCTCTACCTGACCTCGGCTTCCTCACTCGAGTCCTCCGCTGTCAACATTAACTTTGACACCGCCCCACCCAATTGCCGGCTGCAGTGCTGCCCTGCTCTCCTTGCGTTATGTCAGCTGGTCACGTGGCGTAAGGGAGACCGGTCACCACAGCAGCCGGCGATTGGCTGGAGCGGTGTCAATGTGGGTGTTGACAGCAGATGATCCAAGTGAGGACCCAGCGGTGGGGAGCAGGTAAGTATGCTTCCCTTTGCTGGTCTTCCCAGGAGGAGGGGTTTCATAAACCTTCTTCAAAAGGTCAGCATTCAACCTTATTGCATTAAATAATTTATATGATGAAGTTCTGAGTGCATTTTGACTCCTCCAGCGTAAACCGCAACCTGTGTTTACATCCTGGCGCAAGACGTGCAGGAAGTGTCCGTACCATCAGGTCTCTGCCACTGCTTACCCTCCCAGCTCGAACTTCACAGACCAAGCCTGCTTGAAGCCTCTGCTGGAGAAATCCTACCCTAAGACACAACATGATTGCTGACATCACATCTTCAGGGCAGGGTCCAGGACAATGGGCAGAATACCGTCCTGAGAGGCAAGGTCATTGATGATGTGTCTACAGGGTAGTGGCTTACAAGCCTTGCCGCGCCTCAGATGTTGACATGATGTCATCAGGATCTGTAAAATGTCACACGACAGTGATGCGGTGCAGGAAAACGGGGCATTACAGATAAACAATCACTATTAGTAAGTGCTAGTATGTGTTGTTTCCTGTCAATTGATACAGAAAATTGCTAAACCGGAATACCTCTTTTTGTTCAGCCAACTGTGTTGTGTTTTCTTTTCACGGAAAAAAAAAGTTGTATTTCAGGCCAAACAGGAATGGCCTGAGAATATGGCAGGTACATGCCGGGAACCCATGGCCGCCATAGCCTTCTTGTCATACTGGATCTGCTGCTCCATATTCAGAATACTGGCTGCTATAAATGGCTGATCGAGTCAGATGGTAATGGCAGGCAGTTTATATTCCTAATAGTTTTGGAAGCTTATTGTTGGATCACTTCAACTTGTAAATGTCTATGCAATTCCTTAAATGGGTTCTCCGGGAATTAAGAAAATGAAAATACTTAAAAACTACTTTATTATTGATTTGATCCTAAATACAGATGATAAGATCTTCAGCTGAATCTCTATAGGAATGGAGTTCATGAGTAGACTGAGAGGAAGGACAGGACAGACTGTGGTAACGTGGGGCTCTGGTAAGTGCCGCTGCTCATTATCCTCATCCCCACCTCATCTCTGTACTTCATGTTTCCTCAAGATCTCCATTGCTACAGAGATTCAGCTGAAGATCTTATCAGCTGTATTCAGGATCATCTTCCCTGATAAGCAGAGCAGAGAGGAGGATGAGGCAGCTCTTTACCTCAGTGTTCTGAAGTAACTTGTCCTCCTGAGTGATTAGTACAGGTTTTGTGTCTACTAATAGGATTGCTTCCTAGACAAAAGAGCCATTATACCTAATGAAAGGTATTTGGGAATATATCTACAATAAAGTAATATTTAAGTATTTTCATTTTCTTGATTTCCGGAGACCCCTTTAATATATTCCTTATATATACCGAGTTATCTACCCTAGTGGGTCCCATTGAAAGGTTCATACTTTCCTGCTTCCTGTCGCTTCTGTCCTACACCTTGGCTCCCGATTGGCCATTATCCAGTCTCCAGCTTGTTAATTATGGACACTTAGGGATATGGGAACTGGCCCCACTGCAGCCAGTGACTGGGCTTAGTGGTGACGTGTCCCAAAACAGCATGTCACTGTTGTCAGATGCTGCTTGGGACACGTCACAGCTGAAGTGGTACAGATGACCGTGTTCATACCTGGCCATAAAGAAACAAGTCCGGAAGCAGAAGATGGATGAGCAGGAGCCAAAGCGCAGGACCGTAGCAGGAGATGACTGAAAGCTTAATCAGACCCAGAAAACCACTTTGAAGGGGTTCTCCGTTTTTGACAATCCTTACTTGTTAGATCTGTCTTTTTACAAAAGGCTGATCACAAAGCTTCCCCTGCCAGTACCCCCAGAGATCACCTGCAATCTGAGGGGATATCTGGCTATATATCATGTGTTTGATTTGCCCTCAGTCCCACAGGCTGAACGGTTGTCCTGGACTTTTACAAATCACATCGAATGCAGGCAATGTGCTACAGTAATAACTGGCATGACAGTTCTGCAGCCACATTTTGTGCATCATTAAGTGGGCTTGGTCCTTAAGGGGTTAAAGAACAGCTCTTGTTTCAACTCAGATGGGAGACCCCTTTATTTTTTGAATGCAGACCTGCTGGCGATCGACTTTTTTTCCACAGGTCGCACAGCTGAAACCTCTGGCAGTGAGCCGGGGCTGCTCTGGTTAATAGAGTGAGAGATTCCGGGAGAGGATTCTGTTCTCCGGTGTCCATATGCGGTAATAGAAGTGTCTCGATGGGACGACATATGGTTAATCTAAACCCATAGATCCTGAGTTAGGCTGTGTTCACATCTGCATTGTTGTATATGTTGACAGCAATCACGGTGCATTGCCAGATCCATCATATGATAAATACTACTGGTGTATGAGTAAAGGCAGTATTACACTGGCCGATTGTCAGCCAGATCACTGGTAACAAGCGTTTGTAGGAATGCTCGTTAGCCCTGATCTGTCAGTGTAATACTGCCACCGATTAACCAATAAACAAGCAAACACTCGTTCATCGGGCAATCCAGATTTTTAAGCATGCTTAAAAATCTATGTTTTTCGGCGCAGATTGTGCTGCCTAATCACGATCTGCTGCCAGCAAACAACTAGTCCGTATGGGGAAGAGCCATGGCATTAGCGATCACTCCTCCCCATACTGTGAGGAGATTGCTGCATGTAACAGCCTCAGTCTCCTCCACTAACAAGCAGAAACATGTCCTCCCGACAACCGCCTGGATGGTAGCTTAATATAATACTTGTCTAAGTCCTGTGTAGATAAATCAATGACTTTATTGCATTTAGGCTACTTTCATATTAGTGTTAACAGGGTCCGGCAGGCTGTGTCGGCAGGGGAACAGCCAGCCGAATCAATACTAACGCTGGCTAACCCATGTGTGCCGCCGGAAGTTCGCTCTGGCCACATTCACTATAACATGCTAATAGGCGGCCGGCCAAAAACTGCAGCGCTGCGCCGCATCTCCCGCCCGTCTCCATTATAGTTAATGGGGCCGGAGCAGACTTCCGGCGGCACACGTGCTAGCATTAGTATGAATCTGGCAGGCTTCTGCCCTGCCGGACCCTGCTAACGCTAATGCAAAAGTAGTCTAAATGCAATAAATTCATTGATTTATCCACACAGGACTTAGGCAAGTATTATATTAAGCAGCCATCCAGGCGATTGTCGGGAGGACGCGTTAGTGGAGAAGACCGCTGCTATTTTATGCAGCAATCTCCTCACAGACGTCTGAAAAACGCCATGTCTAGTGGAGAGATCTGACTGCTTTCCTGAGGTGGAAGTCACACTTCAAAGAAATAATCTACAAGAACCTGCGTGAACGCTTTAAATGACCTACGTGTTCTTGGTTGTTGATTAACGTTCAAGCCGCACTTCATGTTCCCAGGGATGCTGTGCGACCATTTTCATGGTCATTAGGCTAACCATTTCTATGCAACCCTATTAACATCAGAGCGAGAATTCATTCTGTGCTGGGAAATAGTCCCTTTATGCTTATTAACCTTTAACATCATTGTGCTCAGTTACAATATGTAAAAATCTCTTCACTTTTAACACTTTCAGTAATGGTAGGGCAGTAAGACCCCCATCTACTCTCAGGGTAGGTTCCAAGACCTCCCAAAGAGGGCTGAATCCGTGCATAGTAGCAAACACTGTATACTGTATATACGATAAAGAAAGCACTTTACAACTTCACATTCATTTGCCCGCACCTTGACTCCTGCACTTCGGGGTCATTGTTAATTGGGTTTCCCTGGAGTTCAATGTTGGTGGCTAATCCTTATCAGTATCTGATCGATGGGGGGCATCAGACACCGGGCATCTCTGCTTCAGCATTACCGCCTCCTCAGAGGTCACTAAGCATAGTGCTGTACGTTGAATAGCGGCTGCGCTTGGTATTGCAGCTTATTCACTTGAATGTGACCAATGAACATGGCAACACTTGCCTAGGAAGGGGCCGTAGTCCTCACCAGAGCACCACATCCTCTTCACACATCTGATCGGCAGGGTTGCCTGGTGTCAGACCCCTACCCTTCAGATATTGATGGCCTATCCTTGATGACGAGCTCCTGGAAAACACTATCCATAGGTTATCAGCATCTGATCGGCAGAAGTCTGATACCCGGGAGCCCTGCTCATCACCTGTAGGAGAAGGCCCGGCACTTCTGTGAGCTTGTCACCTCTTACCCTAGGCCAGTGACATCATGATCATCAGTGACGTGGCCTGAGCACTGCTCAGCCCCATTCAAGCAGGTGATCAGCAAGGATCCCGGGGTCAGACCCCTACCAATCAAACCAGAGGATAGGTTTAACAGTGTATTATTGCATCTCATAATTGAAAGGTAAGTGCCAGAAGCCATAGACATCACTGAACTAAAGCTCATCAGTTAGATCATTAAAAAATATGTTGAAACTTTTTCAAATTAGGTTAGAAGGTCAGATGTACAAAAAGAACTGTATGTATGCAGAGCCAAGCATGAAAGGGTTTGATGGCGGAGTGCTCACCTTGAGAATGGTGACTCCATTTAATCCCTAGATATCCCTTGTCACGGAATAGATGCAGAAGGATACTAAAGATTGATAAAAATTAAGCAAAAGTTATATAATGTATAATAAAAATGTCACAAATAGTTTTAGTCGGATCTGCAAAGGAACAGTTAACACAGTTATTATTTATTTTGTATATTTCCCAAGGCTCCTACTGGCAGTCCTACAGGGGCTTTTTCCAGGTTGCAGATATTGATGGCCTAGCCTCAGGGTAGATCATCAGTATCACCTCTGATGAGCTGTTCCGGGCAGCCGACACTGTACAGGAAACTAAAAAGTGCGCAGAGCGGACATACACTGTGCAGTTTCCAGTGTCGGCATACTGTATGGTGCTGCAGCCTGCTCAAAACAACTGATCTGTGGGAGTGCTGGTCGTCAGGCGTTGGCCTCTACACAACTTCGTTTAGAACATTTTCTACACCTTCCCAGGCCACGCTCCCTTTTTTGGAACTGGGGAAAAGTCACAGATTGCGGCACAAATAACCTTTGCACCGCAATCTGTGACAGATATACGCCAGAAAACTGGCATTTATCAGTTAGTAAATGACCCCTATGTGTTTTTCTCTGTTTAGTAATCTTAGATGGATCTGCTAATCAAAGTCCCACTTGTCTACCTTATTATTTTTGAGTCAGAGCTTTTTTATTTATTTTATTTTTTTTGTTTTAAGTATGAGCTAAATTGAAGTGAACGGGTCCACATCCGACCTGCAAAAAATGCGTATAGGGTGCGGACAAAAAACACAGTCACGTGCATAAGCCCTTACTAATATAATCAGTATGTGACCATACCTATGATGTCCCCTGACTTTTCTACCAAGTGATCAGATTGTGCCTTGTGAGTGAAGCTTTTCGAATTCTTCTCATCCTTCTTTTCACTCGTCTGTGTCTCAGTCTGTGGTCTTTCATCTGACCTTGTGTTTCGATCATCCCTTTATTATTGATTTTCTCTCTACATTTTCTCCATGCGTTCATCCCCTTTGCATCAAACAGAGACGTGTTCTTTCTCTACAGTTTACATTGATGTGCTCATTGCTTAGTGGAGTCTGTTGCCATGGTGGATTCTCTCCGTTTAGATTATTTCATTATTAGATTGTTGGAGCTGAACTACTTGTGGAGAACCCGAACCCATAAAGATACCCCTAAAATGCCAATTGGGGTGAAATAAGAGTTAGGAAAGAGCGCCATGTGACTCTTTGTGTGAGGGCTCACGAAGGTGGAGGCCCATTATGGGTGACTTTTCCAGGCTTCTGAATGGCTACTATGGGGGAAATGTATTCCCCTATGCCATGGATTTGGTGCTAAAAAGCTGCAAAACCCGGTTCTGTGACTTTTTAAATGCCATTGTGACTTGATTAAATCTTATTCGGTTAGAATATGGCTCTTAATATTGCCTTGTTGGAATTTGATTTTAATACTGGCATCTATTATTACTGCGTTATATATACATTAACAGCCCTCATAATAAATATAAATAATTTATGCATAATATTGTTTATACATATACTAATTTATGTGTGCACATTATACACTGCATATACTTTATTTTCTCTTATTGCTATTAAAATTACACACATATTGTCATACACAGTATAATCTAATATATCTGTTGTATTCGTACCCTTTTTTTAATTCATATTTTATTTTTGTGTTTTTTATATTTTTTTGCTTCACACACTACTCGGTATATATGATAGTATGGATTAGGCTACGTTCACATCTGAGTTCGGGGCTTCTGTCGCAGAATTCTTTAAATAATAGGATAGATCAACAGTTAAAAAGTCATGGAAAACCCCTTTAACGTAACATGTTCCCTATGAAGGTGTATTTCACATTGCAATGCCTGTTTCGCAGTACCGTTTGACATATGCAATGGAAAAGGTCTTGGCGCGTACATGAAAGGTATCCACAGGACTCCATAGCACAGTCTACTGCACTCTTTCACACTGTGGTATACTTTTATATATACTTTTATGTATATTTTTGTTCTTGTTTTTTACATGGGTGACATACCACCGTATGGGTGTATAATTCACTTGATGTATACCGCTAAAGTACACGGCTAACGAAGTGTCCAAAAAACATTATTCAATGGCCTCCATAGTCTAATTTGATCGTGTTCTTCTCCTGTTCTAACTCATGAATTACTGTCCACATCACAGCTGCGTACAATTAAAATATATGTTTTCTCTATACATGTAGGAAAAACCCAACTCACTTCCAGGAATTCAGTCACCCAGGAGACAGTGATTACCACGACGTGGAGAATGGGAGTCAAGATGACAATGATGACAGGCCGGAGTGTCCCTACGGTACAGATTGTTACAGGTGAGAAGAAAACACTTGAGAAGTTTGCTATTATGTCATGGAAGGCACCTTATTACCAGCTCAGCACTAATCAGCAAGTGGTGAAAGACGCCATTGTGTAGTCCGAACATCTACAACACCTTCCGTAGACCAGGCAGGGGACGGTTATAATGATAGCGTGTTCTTCTATGTGCAAGTACAGAAATTCTTGTTATTTGAACATAAAGACATCAGAGTAAATTTCTGAATTTAGTTTGACATTTTCCTTAGTAGCACGTGTGAAGACACCTCTAATGGTCATTTAGACAGTTATGACCTTACACTTCTTCCGGCTAGTTTGTCTAAGAAAACAAAAAAGGATAAATTAGATAACAGGAATAACATGTCAAAAAGTATCCAACTGGCAACATTAAAGGGTTTTACCCCACGTTTATTAGCTAAGCACAGGATAGGCGATAAATGTCTGAATGCTGGGTCTCCCACGTCTGGGACCCCAACCATCTCTAGAATGGTCCACAAATGGAGCACGTGCAGTGCCAGTCCATTCACTGTCTACAGGACTGACAGAGACATCCACATACTGCTGTTTCCATCATAGACATTGAATGCGGTGGTAGGACTCACGTTCGACCACTGCTCCATTGAACATTCTCCTCACTGCAGTCATTATCCGTATTTTGCGGTCTGTAGCAATCTAGCCGTAGTAGTTAAGGGATCGGAGGTTTATAGTATTTTTTAAGATGCAAAACTCCAAATCCCCTGCATAAATATGGATTTAAAGGATGAACATGCGGAGTTCCTGCATCCACCACTAGAGGGAGCTTATAGAATATTGTTGTATTATTACAGGCAGAAACAAGGGAGAACACAGACGAACCTAAAATAGAGAGTGGTACATGTTCTTCTTCACCAAAAGACTTTATTGGCTAAGTCAAGCTCCTTTTACATTCAAAACATATTTCTGAATCTCAGACACACTCTCCAAAGCATTACATGGTTAACATCTACATAAAAAGATTAGTAAGTACTTTATTTTTCATCCTATACAACACATCTGTCCATAAGATGGACCTAGGTTTTTGAGGAGAAAAATAAGAAAAAAATATATTTTTTATCAGACTTAAGATCAAACCTCCAGTGTTTATCAGAGCCCAATATTAATTAGACCTCAGCTCAGACCCCCTAATCAGACCTCAGATCAGACCTCCATTGTTAATCAGACCTCAGATCAAATCTCTAATGATAACTGTGTGCTTCTCATCTGAGCTCACACAATACATTACATGCTTATAATAAGAAACCAGTGGAATAACAAGTGTGTTCAATATTTTATACACATTTTAAAGGGTGTTCATAGAATGTTATGGCATATATTTAGGATCCGGTATAACATTATTATCTGGGGGGCAACATCTTGAAGTTCTCTAAACACAAAAATTAAGGGAACAGAGCTTTTTCTGCTGATTTCTTCCAGGGCTGTGGAGTCGGTAGATAAATTTTCCGACTCTGACTCCGACTCCTCAGATTTTGAAACTTCCGACTCCGACTCCTCGACTCCGACTCCTCTGTATTTAATATGCAAATACGAAGCTGTTCCACCAAGTTCTTCTAATCTCTTCTAGCACAGAGAGGTAGTTGAGCAGAAGCTGCGGCCTTATTCTTTGTGTGCTGATCTTCTGCTGAAGATAGAGCAGTGGGAGGATCCAGGAAGGGGCAGTGGAAGGGGCATTTATTTTAAAACATGATTTTCCTAGTAGAATCCCATAGTCATGTTTAAAATTTAAGCTAACAATCTGAGTTTACATGTTTTATAGCCTTAGCTGAATGATAGCAGTTTTTCAAATGGTTTACAGCTTCAGTCTTGAACTATTGACTATCCATTCCCTTCACTTATACAAGTGTCTCCAGTCCTTAATCAGTTATCAGTGAGAGGCTAGGATAACCATGGGTTCCCTGTAACAGCAGACCACAAGACAATGGAAAGTGTAAGTATTGCCGCTCCGTAAAGGGACACTGACAGGCTGATTTTCCAGCTAAAGATATATATATACTGGTATTCATCAGAGAATTAGGAATAAAACTATACTAATGTTACCCCCAGTTAAGCTGTACTTGTGTTTAAAAACATTTTAATCTGTATGCAAATTCACTATCTTTGTGCCCAATGGGGCAGCGTCTCCTGCGGCTTTGTGCCCAGCCGCGCCCGAGTACAGCTTCCCAGCGCTGTTCCCTCAGTTATTATTCACTGCACTGGCCTTTTTTCAGGCTAGCCGAACGCTGAATTCCTGCGCAGGCGCACGTGTAGAGTGCTGGCAGCAGCCTCGTCTGGCTATGCTGAGGCTGTGCCAGCTTTCTCTCTTCCTCCTCGCTACCTAGTCCTGTCTAGTGCTGCCAGTACTCTACATGTGCGCCTGCCCCTTGGGCACAAAGGTAGAGAATTTGCATATTGATTAAAACGTTTTTAAACACAAGTAAACCTCAACTGGGGGTAACAGTCGTCTAGTTGTATTCCTAATCCTCTGATGAATACCAGCAGATATATCTTTAGCCGGTAAATCAGCCTGTCAGTGTCCCTTTAACTGCATAGTAAAGCATATGAAAAGCGTGCTTCTTCACGGTCACTTAACGTCTTTGTTTAGCGGTAACGTCACGCACTGCATGCATTGGCCTTTATTCTTACAGTAGAGAAGTAATTAATTATAACTTTATCTGAATTGGGACATTTAAACTTGCTTTTTTTTATTCCAATTTTTTTTTATTCCAATTTAAATCTAGTAGGAGTCGGAGTCGGTCCATTTTTTGCCGACTCCGACTCCAGGTACCCAAAATTGCCTCCGACTCCTCGACTCCGACTCCACAGCCCTGATTTCTTCACCAGTCAATAAGAATGTGTTGTAGTTGCTTGTACATTGTGTAGTCAGGAGCCTTGCTGTGCAGGAAAATCTATCTACACTAACTCTGCACTGCGACCTTTTTATTCTGAGGATCAGTGGGGGTCCTGACAGTCGAACCTTCGCCAATAAGTAAGCGATAGTATTGCCTAGCCAGTATCCAATCACTTAGTATTGTGGGAAAAACATGCATCTCAATAAATTAGAATATCATAAAACAAGTTGATTTATTTCAGTAATTAAATTCAAAAAGTGAAACTCCTATAGATTTATTACACACAGAGTGATCTATTTCAAGTGGTTTTTTATTTTATTTTGATGATAACAGCTTACAGGCAACTATAGGCCAGTAAGCCTGACATCAATAGTGGGGAAATTAATGTAACCATGCTTAAGGAGAGGATTGTGGAGCATCTAAATTCCCATGGATTGATTGATGAAAAACAGCATGGATTTACTTTGGGGAGATCACGTCAAACTAATCTTATCTACTTTTTTGATTGGGTGACTAAAATAATAGATGGCGGAGGTGCAGTAGACATCGCTTATCTGGACTTTAGTAAGGCTTTTGATACTGTCCCACATAGAAGGCTTATCAATAAACTGCAGTCTTTGAGCTTGAGCTCACATATTGTTGAATGGATTAGGCAGTGGCTGAAGGACAGAAAACAGAGGGTTGTAGTCAATGGAGTATATTCAGACCATGGTATTGTTACCAGTGGGGTACCTCAGGTATCGGTTCTGGGACCCATATTGTTATCTTTATCAGAGATATTGCAGAAGGCCTCAATGGTAAGGTGTGTCTTTTTGCTGATGACACAAAGATTTGTAACAGGGTTGATGTTCCTGGAGGGATACACCAAATGGAAAAGGATTTAGGAAAACTAGAGGAATGGTCAAAAATCTGGCAACTAAAATTTAATGTCGATAAGTGCAAGATAATGCACCTGGGCGTAAAACCCAAGAGCAGAATATAAAATCAGTGATACAGTCCTAACCTCAATATCTGAGGAAAGGGATTTAGGGGTCATTATATCAGACGACCTAAAGGTGGGCAGACAATGTCATAGAGCAGCAGGTAATGCCAGCAGAATGCTTGGGTGTATAGGGAGAGGCATTAACAGTAGAAAGAGGGAGGTGCTCGTGCCGCTCTACAGAGCACTAGGGAGACCTCATTGGGAGTATTGTGTGCAGTACTGGAGACCATATCTGCAGAAGGATATTGAAACTTTGGAGAGAGTTCAGAGAAGAGCTACTAAACGAGTACATGGATTGCAGGACAAAACTTACCAGGAAAGGTTAAAGGACCTTAACATGTATAGCTTGGAAGTAAGAAGAGCCAGAGGGCATATGATAGAAACTTTTAAATACATAAAGGGAATCGACGCGGTAAAAGAGAAAAGAAATGATGATTGAAGGATTCCCCTTCAGTAGACTGAATGATAGATCAAGTTCAACTTCTCCCCTTTCAGATTACACTGATGGGGGTCATAAATCTGTGTCTGGAAGCCCTAAAGCAGGGGTGCACAACCTTTTTTGGTCTGGGGCCCGCATTGTCACATCACATTACATTTTATGGGGCCTCAAAAAAAAAGTTAATCAGCTATATTACACAGGCTAATGCAAAGTGACTGGGGAGATATGATCTCTACTACAGTCCTTCCTCCCTCATTCACTTCTGTCGATTATCTGCAGCACATTCCCG
Source organism: Bufotes viridis (assembly GCA_033119425.1). Lineage (NCBI taxonomy): Eukaryota > Metazoa > Chordata > Amphibia > Anura > Bufonidae > Bufotes > Bufotes viridis. Next base: position 32,780 of record JAKVIS010000936.1, on the reverse strand, counting down.
ATTACACAGTGAGATGTGCTGACTATCATTGTACATCTTTTATCGTAAAAAAATAAAAATGCAAATCAGCCAACAAACGAGTGATTCCTTGTTTATCGGCTGATCAGCGGCACCATTATACGTCCATATGAACACTTGTTCCTAGTAATTGTCCTAAATATCGTGCCGTGTAACAGGGGCTTAGAGATGTCCTGGTAAAAAATGATTTTTTACACGTTCCTGTGGCATGGGCCTGAAACAGAAGATTCATACTTTCCTGCTGCCCGCCGCTCCCTCTGTCTCTGTCTTCTGGTTCCGGCGCTGTTTACATCCGGCTGGCCATGGCCATAGTCACTTGTACCTCTCCAGCCAATGACTGGCTTCTGTGGTGATGTGGCCACGAGCAGCGTGTCACCGGGACCGGAAGATGGAGACAGTGATGGAGACAGCGAGAGCAGCACGGAGCAGGAAAGTAGGAATCTTCTGTGTCAGGGACTAACTGGTTAAAAATCATTTTAACTAGGAAACTCCTTTAAGTGGCGACGTTTCCTTCCTGCCTCCTATTCACAAATCAGCTTTACTTCCCTGCAGAGGACGGCGCTCACTGGTTATTACCTTATCCTGTACCGCCAGATATATTGTAGGTGCCCTGCAATAACCAGTAAGCATTTTCCCTGAAGGCTCATGCACACGGCTATTGTTTTAGTCCACATCTAAGCCGCATTTTTTTAATGTGGCTTGGATGTGGACGTTCACTTCAACTGGGCCGCAAAAGATGCAGACAGCACTCTGTGTACTGTCCGCATCCGTTACTCCATTCTGCAAAATGCAGAACACACATGGCTGGTGTCCTGCGGACCAAAAGAAAAGGTATGGTCATGTGTATGAGGCCTTACTAGCCGGGAAAGCACTTATTGGTTAACCCTTAAATGACCGGGCCTGAAAAGGCCTTAATGACCAGTCACTGTTTTGTGATTTAGTACACGTGGAACTTTTTTATTTCTTGGAATACCAAAATAACTTTTTATTACATATTTTTTTAGTTTTATTAGGGGGGAACTGTACAATTTTTTTTTTTTAAGTCATTTTTATTCAAACTATAGATCATTATTTAAATATGCAAATTATTATTATTTTTTATTTTGCACATTTTCCTTTGTTTTCCTTTTATTTGTATTGTATTTATTTTGTATTTTTTCATTTTTTTTTATCATCACTTTTTTTTCATTTTTAAAATATATTTTTGCCACATATGACAGTGAACAATTTTACTTTGCACTTTTTCCTTTTTATAGTTTTCTTTTACTTGTATTTTATTTATTTTACATATTTTTCTTTTCTTTTTTAAAATATTTTTGCAGCACTGTATGTCCCCCAAGAGGTCTTTTAAACTGACTTGTTTTTTTTATTATTTTGCAATATTTTTTCTTCCTTTTACTTGTATTTTTTATTGTTTTCGAATTTTTTTTTTCACTTTTAGTATATCTATTTTATATCACATAAATAATGGAGTAACCATATTCCCCTAAAATGACAATCTTTATTAAATTACTTAAAATACGGGGATTGTCATTTTAAGGGCAATATGGTTACTCCGTTATTTATGTGATATATATTATAACTTGAGTACTCCCGTAGACGTAAAGTTAAGCTGATCATAGTGGGATATTGCTATAATATATATACTTTGCCACATAATTTGTCCCCAAAAGGTCCATAAAAGACCTTTTGGGACACAGACTTTTTTTTTTTTGCACTATTTCCACTGTAACTGGAGCATCCAAAGGAACCCCAGTTACAGGGAAAACCAGCCTGCTGTACAGGGCAGAGCTAGTGAGGCTCTGCAGTCCGCTGCCCCTGACACTCGGCAGTCACGTGATCGCCGGGTCTAAACTGCACAGCGCGCCGCTCACCTGTGTGAGGAGAAGACAGAAGAGCTGATACACTGCTTCTACCTTCTCCTCGGCTCCCCTGCTGTCGCTGACAGCCGGGGACCTCTCCTGCTACAGTGCAGGATCTGTAATGCTCCATCGTCGGGTGCTGCGGGCAGAAACACAGCTGATCGCATCGAATTTTGAGCGCACTGTGAATGGTGCACTTTAGGGAGGAAAAAGTCTAATAAAAATATAAAATTAATTAATAAAGTATATTAGAAAAACTTATTAGGGCATTAGGGACATCTTATTAAAATTTTACACAAAGATTTATTTGTTTTTTAAGCATCAAGTTCTTATAAAAATGATGTCTCTAAATAGTGTTACATGTAAGTGACCTTTATGTGTTACATTGTATATTATCAAGCTAGTGTAATGAGTATTCCCTACATAGAGGTTTTGCCAGAAAAGAAATTCTCTACCTCTCTACAGGATAGATGATAAATGTATGATCAGTGAGGGCCCCAGGACCTTCATAGTCACTGGAATGGGGGTACCCAGTCCCCCTTTTCCCCTCACCCTGAATGGAATGGCAGCTGAGCATGTGCAATGCAGTTTCTTTTAAAGTCTATGGGGAGACAAGTGAGTGTTAGCTTTGTCCATCAGCTCCTTATACGATGAATGGAGGGCAGTGTATGTTTTCTATTGCTGCTTCATTCACACGGAAGAGGAATGGAACTCTCGTTGAGTGACCGTGAGGGTCCCAGCATTGGGGTACTAATCCATCATGATATATTTATCATCTATCCTCAGGCTAGGTAATAAATATCTGTTCTGGGAAAATAGCTATACTGTTAAGTCAAAAATTGAAATATTTTCTTTGTACTTTGATACAATCAAACGTTTCAGTTTCCTTTTTTGAAGTGTTGTTATATTTCAAGAACACAAGGCAATTGTAGCTGCAGACATTAAAGTAGTCTTGAAAATAAATTGTTACCCCTTCATGTTTTTTTTTTTTTTTTTTTAATTGTGCAAATCTGTTCAAAAATTATATTCATGCTTTTTTCAGGGGGAAGTTGTTTGCGAAATTACTGTAACATAGTAACATAGTATATAAGACAGAAAAAAGACATTTGTCCATCCAGTTCGGCCTGTTTCCTACAAGTTGATCCAGAGGAAGGCAAAAAACCCCTGTGAGGCAGAAACCAATTTTCCCCACTTAAGGGGAAAAAATTCCTTCCCGACTCCAATCAGGCAATCAGAACAACTCCCTGGATCAACGACCCATCTCTAGTAGCTATAGCCTGTAATATTATTACACTCCAGAAATACATCCAGTCTCCTCTTGAATTCCTTTATTGTACTCACCATCACCACCTCACGTAGGTAATTCTAGAGTCGAAAGTGTCTGGGGCACCACCGTGTCTCAGATCAATGGATAAAGGAAGAACCAGCACCAGACTCCAAGCTTTAATAGATATCTTCAATTTTTATTCCCAAAACTGTGACGCGTTTCAGGGATCAACTCCTTCTTCATGCAGATTTTGGACATAAGTGACAAGATGTAGATACATAAAAGCCCAGGAAAAGTATATAAAAAACTTACTGTATTTATTCATGAAATGCCTATACATTAGAGATTTATGTAAATCCGAATTGTAGATCTATTTTTATTATGTTTTTAAATCTCTTCTTCAGGGGCGGGCTAGAAACTTAAAGTGGTCCTGGAAAAAAAAAAAAATAGAAGTGGCCCTGTGTTGTAGGTTGGTCGAACCACTGGCGGATCCAGAGCCTGGTCTCGGGAGGGGCACTTTGTGCGATTGATACGCCCCAGCTCCCATCACTACAGAAAAACAGCCCCACTTACCTCTTCCATCCAGTGACGTCTCCTGTGATGTAGATGTTCTCTTTCCTCATCTTCTCCTTTCAGACCTTCAGACCAGACCGTCAGGTTTCGTCTCTGCAGTTTGACAACAAAATAAATCTCAGTTACTACTTTTCCATCATTCTCCCATATTCTGGACAAATTATCCTACTACCCCCATATAAAATACATCAGTAATGTCCCCATAGTGCCCCCCGGAGTCTCCTCTCTCCCCCCATCATGTCCCCCCCCCCCCAATCATGTGCAGGCTCCTTTCCCCACCCATCCCCCTTCCCCAAAATTATTTGCAGGCTCCTTTCCCAGCCCCCAAATCATGTGCAGGCTCCTCCCCAAAATCATGTGCAGGCTCCCCCCCCTCCCCCAACATCATGTGCAGGCTTCTTTCCCCTCCCTCCTCCCTACTTCACCTCCTTGCAGCGCTGGATGCAGGCCTCTTCCGGCCTGTGGTCCTGCTTCTGTCTCTGTTGAGGCTGGCGCGATGACGTCATCGCGCCGCTTGAACCGCTCTGATAGGCTGTCGGCACGAGGCCGGCAGCCTATCAGAGGAGCAGGGAGGGAGACGCCTCCCTCCCCTGCCGCACTGCACAGCGATCTGTATCGCTGTCCAGAGGACGGCGACACAGATCGCTATGGAGATGAACGCTTCCACAGTGGAAGCGTTCATCTCCTGTCACTGCCGCCGGTGCTGCCAGCCTGCCACAATATCGGGGGGGGGGCAATTGCCCCGTTGCCCCCCCCCTGATCCGCCACTGGGTCGAACTTGACAGAAAGTGGGGTAACAGTACTTGGGGTCAGCACAATATACTACCCCAGAAGCTTTCCCTCTATGGTGGCCAGCATCAGCTGCCATGTTCTGTCCTTCTCTTCTCCATTTGTCTCCCATTAAGATGTGAAATAGGCGGCTTAGGAGTTGAGATAAGAACCACGACTCCAGTCCAGCCCTATCTTCAGCATACTGCCTGGACATCCCCATGTAACCTATAGTGCCTCCAGTAGTATGCTTCCCAAGTGGCCAAGGCAAGAAAAAAAAAAGTACTGGAGTCCCAATCCAAGTTGCTGTCAGAAGTGGAGGCCACAGGCCTTTTTCGAGCCTGTGCCCTGACATGCCTGTGTCCCAGCACCATTTGTGCACTGCCTCATATAGTGGCCTGTGGCCTTCCATGAGGAATCTTGGTCCTATGAATTCAGGAGAACATCTGCGGCCACTGGCCAGGCATGTAACTACCTTCTGTTCCCTAGATTAATAATACATTGAGCTTCAGATCGTTATGTATCCAGCCTGTGGCAGTGAGGAGGGCTCAAGCGGCCCCTTGGGCATTAGCCCATCGGGTAAATTCCCTGTAGGGTCTATGGCATGTCATACATCTGGTCCTCCATGTAGTTAGTTTGCCTCTTCCATAATATGCACCATTAGTCCTCAGAATAAAGGTTTAAAACCACCATCTTTTTTTGTAATTTAATCTCTTATCCTTGTAGCTGGGTCTATAGCATTATTACAGTTCAGAGGGCTTCCTGGGCTTTTATGTATATTAAACAGCTGTATTGATTAGGGTTGTCACGTTACCCAAATTTTGATTCGATTTCGATAACATAAAAAATATTGCGGCCACATCTTTTGCAGCCCCATTGAAGTGAAGTGAAGTGAATGGGTCCACATTTAACCCCCAAAAAATTTGAATTGGGTGCAGAAAAAAAAAGTGTTGTGGCACTAAACTGGTAAACCCACATGTGCCTCATGCATGAGGTACATGAAAAGTTACTTGCTATTAATGTTAGTGGCACATAGTTTTAAGAATTTGGACCTCCATGTGTCTCATATTAATAGTAAGTGGCCCCATCTCTATTCTGTAACTCACATTCACCGCATGTTGCCCATTATTTGCAGAGGTACTTGGGGATCACCTACTATTAATGTAAGGTACATGGTGTCCACTCCAAATTGAGAAAAGCATGTGCCCAGCCTCACATTAAAAATAGGTGAGATTTGTGGGGTGAGCTATACGGTGTATTTATAGGTTGATCTGTGCGGTGCTTTTATGGAGTGGTACACTTAGGACACGTGGAGTGCAGTTTTCCAGATATTGTTGATGGAGTTGTTCTAATAATGTGTAGAACTGGATGCTATAAACTGAAGACGCTATTATCTGCCCCCCTGGAACATGGTCACGTTCCAGCGGGTGTGAACCCACTGTGCCGCGAGTCCTACCTCCTCTAAGGGCGTTGTCTAAGTGAACCCCTCGATCTTCACAGTACCCCTGATGGTGGGCATAGATTTTCCCGAGGGGAATACCAGGTCGCTACCTTCTGAGGAGGATTGGCACACAAGGCAGCTAGTCCAGGAGGTACCAGAGCAAAGTACCAGAGGTACATACGTAGTCAGCTGGCTGAGTCGTAACCAGGAGCAACAGTGCAGGACCGAAGGATGAGGCAGAGGCGAAGTCAAACAAGCAATAGGTCAGGGCAGGCGGCACAGGTACAGGTCAAGCAATCCCGATCGGCAACAGGAGAGTCAAGACAAGCAGGCAGGGATCAAACAGGTAGCAGGGTCCAGGAATACAGGTACGAGTCAGGTACACAGGAACACAAGCAGCGATAACAGCAACCTAACAGGACACATGGACCTTGATATTGAGACATCTGGGAAGGGGCTGAGCCACTTATATACATGCAGGAGGGCTAGGATTGGTCAGCGAGGTCACATGATCTAACCCATAAAGCATAGGAAGTGATGCTCGCCAGCCCTTAAGGAAGTGTTGCAGGGAACAAGCAGCAAGCATGCTGTGGCCAGGGCTAAATGGAAACTGTGGAGCGGATCCCAGAACAGTACCTACATGGACAGATCTCAGGACTGCAGCGGTGAATGTGGAAGTACTGGTAGCAGATTAGCAGATCACCGCTGAACTCGGCGTCCAGGACCGTGGCGGTGTCCTCCTTTTTAGGAGCTCACGCTCAGACAGTAGCATTGTGCTGTCTGAGCGTGAGCTGCAGCCAGAAAGTGATCTTTCCTCTCACCTGCCCCCACAGCTCACTCGAAATTCTTGCTTTATTTTTTCATTGGCTGCAGGGGTGTAGCCTAAGGGTACTTTCACATTTGCGGTATAGCTATCCGGCAGACTGTTCCGGTGGGTGAACAACCTGCCGGATCCGCCATGCCGCAAGTGCCCGTGCACTGCTCCATCCCCTTGACTATAATGGGGTGCGGGACAGAGCAGCACGGCCGGAGATCGCAGGACTAAAAGTACTGCAGGTCCGACTTTTTAGTCTGGCGATCTCTGCCATGCTGCGCAGTAGCTCTGCCCCCCTGCCCCATTATAGTGAATGGGGACGGAGCGGTAGCACGCGGGTACTTGCGGCATGGCATGGCGGATCCGGCAGGCTGTTCACCCGCCGGAACAGCCTGCTGGATAGCTATGCCGCAAATGTGAAAGTACCCTAACAGTCGAGAAGTGGCTGGGGGTTTCAGAGTCCCCCAGCCCCCCCCGGCCCGCCCCCTCCTCCCTCCTTAGTGTTTGCATTGGTGGCAGTGGTGTCCGTGTCCCTCCTTCTCCACTGTTCGGCTGATGAGAATATGGCGTGTGCTGAACGCTTACCTTGCCATGTTCTCTAATAAAAAAAAGATACTGAAAAAATAAAAAATAAAAAGCAATCATATTGCTCCGGGTGAAAAAGTATTTATTGGTTATTGAAAGTTGGATACCCCATACAACCCTAGTGTATCTATGTCCTGTCCAGTGGCTGTATAAACAAGGGGTTGATCCTACAAATGTGTCACAGTTTTTGGAATACTCTATGTGGAGTTTGGCGCTTTACTTCTCTTTATTTCAGCATTTCAAGCTGTTATCCATTAAAGGGATTGTCTGAGTATTTAATACTGATGACGTATCCTCAAGATAGGGCATTACTATGAGATTGGTGTGGGTCTGACTCCCGGAACTCACGCTAACCAGCTGTTTAAGGAGGACGCGGCGGTCACCTCTTTCAATGCCAAAGGTACGATTTTTCGGCCAAAACAGGCATGCGCCGAAATTTACTTAATTTTCTTTCAGAAGTCTACAGCAAGTCTCTTGTTGTGGTCTCAATTATTTCCTTTTTTATTTATTGTGGTGACCTTTATGCTTATAGTTGCCTACAGTTGCTTTTGATTACTGCAGTAGTTTTTGCCCACATCCAGGTGCATTTTGTAGTTAGTGAAACAAAAAGGAAAAAGAGACCACAAAGGAGAGATATCCCCAAGTCAAGGCAGGGAACCAAGTCCCCCGAATCAGTAGATGCAAGTGCAGATATACAGCGATATAATATCGTGACTACTATGGGACATCAATCCTCTAATAATATAACAGACAAGCTCCCTATTGGAAAGGAACACAAAAACTAACGATACTGGAGCCAAAAAAGTCCAAAAATATAAATCACTTTCTTGCATAAATACATTAAAAATATATATATATGTAGGCCACAAAGGGTAGAGGGTAACAGGAAAAATACCATCCTGGTATACACTGTATGCAAAATTGAATGAGACTGAGTATGTGAAATTAACCCAGTCCAGACAACCGTAAAAATATAAGGTAGTGTAAGGAGAGAGCAATGTTTCAACGACAGTCAAGTGACACAGAGATTGCAGCTGCGTATTATACATCCAACAGTGTGGGAAACATACTCACATTAAAGATGAGCATACAGGATGGCGCTGACGCTGCGTTGGCGTGGCTTCGTCCGGGGGCCCGGACGAAGGCACGCCGAAACGCGCGTCGGGGTAGCGCCATCCTGGTATAGCTTCATTTTTTAATGTGAGTATGTTTCCCACACTGAAGGCACGCCGAAACGCGTGTTGGGGTAGCGCCATCCTGGTATAGCTTCATTTTTTAATGTGAGTATGTTTCCCACACTGTTGGATGTATAATACGCAGCTGCAATCTCTGTGTCACTTGACTGTCGTTGAAACATTGCTCTCTCCTTACACTACCTTATATTTATACGGTTGTCTGGACTGGGTTAATTTCACATACTCAGTCTCATTCAATTTTGCATACAGTGTATACCAGGATGGTGTTTTTCCTGTTACCCTCTACCATTTGTGGCCTACATATATATATTTTTAATGTATTTATGCAATAAAGTGATTTATATTTTTGGACTTTTTTGGCTCCTGCATTTTGTAGTTACCCTCGGGCAAATTCAAGCAGTCGATAATGCTCACATTTAGTTCCTGTTGTGGTTGCAGTCAGTGACAGTCGTGATCGTTGTTAGTCACAGTTTTATTTGTATGAAAGTAATTCTTTGATCGTATATTTCCTTTTGATGCAGTACACTTTAATGATTATTTTATCATCTGACACATTTTGCTGTTTTCATCACAACTGACTTACAGTATCAGATCTTCCAGTGGATTGCTTAATGTATATATTCACACCTTTGGTCAGGTACTGATGATTACACAGATTTTGACCTGAGCCAATTTATCTTCATATGTCCTCTTCTCTGGTGATGGTCCACTCTTCTTCAGAACAACTGTTGCTCGTCCACTGTGCTCCATGGTATAATACTATTGCTTTTACATATGTCCTGTTCTCATTATCACTCCGGCTTCAAGTTTTATTACAGTTTTTCATAAAAGATCAAAGACCATTCTGTAATCATAATTAGCCTCTGGTTCAGACCGTGCACCGTACACATTGACTTTCTTGCAGCTATCAGTTGGAGAAGGAGGTTTGTAGATGCGTACAGTAATGCTGCTCAATATGTGAAGCTCATATTAGCATAGTACATTTGAGGTCATCGGAGAATTGATTTCCTTTCTTTGTACTTTTGTAAGTTTTTTTTAATGTACCATGCATTAAAAAAAAAATAGCTGTTTTACATTCTACTTTTTCAATTTCTGAAGTGAAGCATGGAACCACGGTTGTCAGTTGTATGAGAACTTTCTTATGTACATTGTTGCATCACATAGGACGAAGTCATATATACGCTCATCCAGATTTACCACACCTAATACAACACTGTTTATTTTCGTCTTTGGATTAAAGAGGAGCTGTCACCGCTCCTGACATGCCTGTTTTAATAGCTTCATGCAACCCCCATGTAATATTCTTATGGCTGTATGTTGTGCCATTCATTTATTATTTCTACTAGAAGTTATGAATGAATTACTAGAAGTCTGCAGTAAGGGTTGTGAAGGTCCTCTTTAATTAATCTATCAGAGAAATTTATACAAAACTAATTTATGGGTTAAATAACCTCCCAGAAGTCATCACAAATTCAACAAAATATCAAGTCTCTTAATTTGCACTCTCTGCTTAATCTTCTTCTTGACTTTTACGATTCCAGATGATCGTATAGTTCTTGAATTTTCATTTCACTTTTTTGCAGTTGCTTATTTAGTGCCATAGTGGAGCTCATAACTTAAATTCACTATTACAAGCACACAACCAGTAAGGCTAAATTTATAGGAAGCCATTTTAGCTAGTAGTATTTTTGAAATAGTTTCTAGGTGTACCACGAAGTACCCACAGAAACAGCAGGAGAACATACAAACTCAATGCAAATATTACCCATGGTTGGATTTGAAATCAATACCCCAGTTGAATATTAAATAATAGAGATGAGCGAACTTTAAAAAAAAAAGTTCGGCGTTCGGGTTGTGGTAATCGCCGCATCCCGTTATGGATTCCACTACCGCGGACTATCCCGGCATATGGAATCCATAAGGGGCGGCTTCCACGAACCCGAACTGTTGAACAGCCGAAGGACCTGGGGTGACGTCACCGTCATGTGATCAGTGCAGGGGGCGTGGCTCAGCACTGGATTTGATCCATGACCCATGACGCACACAAAGACGCTGCAAGCAGCGGATTCGTCCCCCATTGACTTACAATGCTTTTAGAGACGGATCCATCATGGCTATTTTATAGATCATACAACCAGATCCGTTCATAATGGGTGCATCGGGTTGTATTATCATAACAGAAGCGTTTTTGCTGATCCATGACGGATCCAGCAAAAACGCTGGTGTAAAAGTAGCCATAATCATAAAGGGCTTACTTTTCAGACTGGCATTTGCTGAGCACAACATATTGGGCACTAAAACTTGCAATTTTCACTTTGCATCTGCTGTCCATTAATTTTAGCAAAATTCCTGTGGGGTCAAAATGCTCACTATACCCCTTACCAATTCTGTGAGGGGTGTGGTTCTCTAAAATGGGGTCACTTCTTGAGGGTTTTTTTTTTTTTATCAAGCCTCCGAGCACATGGTGCTCTTTCTCTACTGAACCCTGAGCATCTGGGGTGTTGACGTATCCAGGAGAAAATGAAGTGCTTTTGTCCGGTTACCCCTTGGAAAGATGAAAAATACAGGACTTATTCACGTTATTGGAAAAAATGACATTTTTAATTTTCAAAGCCATGTGTTTCTAAATTCTGTGAAACGCCTGTGGGGTCAAAGCACTCAGTACACACCCTCGATAAATTCCTTGAGGGGTGTATTTTCCAAAATGCGGTCACTTTCTATGTAATCCATCTTTACTATAACAAAGCACGCACAGACAGAGAGGCTTAATTTTATGGCTGTAGATCACGCAGACTTACACGAGGTATTGGGCATGTGGTTTCTGGTACATAGACAGACATTGATCATTTTTATTAATCTCTTCAATCTGTCTATGTACTGAAGCTTAAAGGGGTTTTCCAAGATGTTAATACCGATGATCTAACCTGTGAATAGGTCATCAGTATTGATGGTGGGGGTCAGACACTCAGGACCCCAGTCGATCAACTGTCCGAGAGGTAGTAGCGCCTGCAGTAGTGCTGCGGCCTTTTCACTGCTTTTCCTAGGCCAGTGACGACCCGTTTATCGGTCACATGGCTTAGGCGCAGCTCAGCCGCATTGAATTAAATGGGGCTGAGCTACGATACCAAGCACAGCCGCTATACAATGTACGGTGGTGAGCTCAGGAAGCTTGAGCCCTGTTGCCTTCTCAAATAAATAGATCGGCAGGGTGACAGGTTTCGGACCGGCACCGATCAGATACTGATGAATCCTGAGGATAGGTCATCAGTATACACATCTCGGAAAACCCTTTTAATTGTAAAATGTTTGCTTTCACAGTGAGTAAAGCATTGTAATTAATAGTCTTCAGTATCTCCAGGTACATGGTGGTTCAGTTAGAGATGAGCAAACTTCAAAAATTAGTTCGGCGTTCGTGTTGGGGTAATCGCCGCATCCCGTTATGGATTCCACTACCGCGGACTATCCCGGCATATGGAATCCATAAGGGGCGGCTTCTACGAACCCGAACTTAGAAGTCGAGGACTGGGTGACGTCGTCATGTGATCAGTGCAGGGCGTGGCTCAGCACGGGATCAAATCCAGTGCTGAGCCACGCCCTGCACTGATCACATGACGGTGACGTCACCCCAGGTCCTTCGGCTTTTCCAAAGTTCGGGTTCGTGGAAGCCGCCCCTTATGGATTCCATATGCCGGGATAGTCCGCGGTAGTGGAATCCATAACGGGATGCAGCGATTACCCCAACCCGAACGCCGAACTAATTTTTGAAGTTCGCTCATCTCTAGGTTCAGTTTTGCACACCGCACATTCTGTACTTTAAAGCGGAGCTGTCACCTCTCTCTTTTATTCACTAATTGCATTCCCCATGCAATAACAATTCAAGAGTATCTTTTCTTATAACTCTATGTTGTGTTTATCCTTCTCGAAATTTGGGTGTTTCCAGTTGGGGGAGTGTCCTTTCACGGTCTGACACTATCAAATCAGTGCTGCCAGTGTCACAGGGTGTATGAACACACCCCCAACGGGTAACACCCAGTTGGACCTTTATTGCAGGCTGCTGGAGATTCATTCATAAGCTTCAAGTTGGAATAACAGAGTAATGCCAAGACATAGAGTTATATGAAAATATGCTCCAGAATTGTTATTACATGGGGAATGCAAGTAGTTACTGAAACAGACAAGTCAGGAGAGGTGACCGGTCGTCTTTATTGTGTAGATAATAGCGAATAATGATGTTTTGATGAGTATGTGGTACGCGGAGATGATCTCAGTGGTGTGATACAGTGTATTAATATACATGTTATTCTCTCTTCTAGGAAAAATCCACAACACAAGCTGGAATACAAGCACACCAGACCGCCAGGTAAGGAGAATGCCTTCTTTTATGTCCTATAGCCATTTATATTTATAGCAGAACTGGACTGGGGGTTGTCTCCCATTTGATAGGTCATAGTACAGTATGTACATATATACATATCAAAGCTTTTGACCCCACTGATCACTAAAACAAGGAGGAAGAAGCTTTCATGAGGACCACTCTGTCCTGGCAGCTGAAGACAGGCTCAATAGAGTGTCACCTCCAGAACAAGGCGTCAGGGCATTTAACCCATAGTGGTGCATTCATTATTCAATACCTTATTGGCATCTCACAGTGACTTGAGGCAATTTACAGGAGTTATCACATTACATATTACACCATTCACATGAGATCGTGTCCTATGATAGCCCATAAGTCAGTTTATTTATGATTTCCACCATATACAGTGTTCTCATAGTAATTTGGGGGTACTATCTCTCCTCACGCCGATTAAGGTGTTCTCTCCCCAAGGAGAGATGGTACCCCCCAAATCCTGACTTGGCCTCTCACCCAGTAAAGCCAGTACTCTCTGCTCTACACTGATTAAGGGCAATCACCCCGAAACAGCTCTCTGCAGATAAGGTGCTGGCTTATTTAATATTCGGGGGTCAATCATTGACTTATAGGATAGCTGCCTTACATCTGGTGGCATCAGAGTCAGAGCTGGCTAAGAGCTCATTTGCATTTCCCAGTGCACAGTAAGAAACGATAGCGTTTCCCCGAGACCCATAATGCTGCATTCAGTATTCCTGCCGAAGATCAGATCTTATATCGCATGCAAATGGACCCATCAGCCTCACGTGTGCCTTCTTCTGTAGAATTACATCTATTCAAATGCATAAATATGGAGGAATGTACTACTGCTATATCACTACAGACCAAGGACTAATTACGTAAAATTGCCCTTCTAACAATATGGGGTACTATGATTATCATGGGAAAAATACCACCTAATTGTGTGCGCAATACCTATGTGTGCTGAAAGCACAAATGATAAGTTAACAGATTGTTATAATCAGGGAAAATACAATCCTGAGTGGATGGAATAACAGTGCTAACACACACACAGTAATTTGTACCTCAGATCAAAAGCATGTTAAAGTCCACAGTCCCAAATATTACATCCAAAATCGAGATATCTAAGGATGCACTGAAATCAAAACGTTAAGCAGTATAGTACCTACCCATGGTATAAAGGTAACAAGTGCCCCACTAGCTGAACCCCTCAACACGTGTTTCACCTTCCAGGCTTCATCAGGCTTTAATCATTTACTGCACCAGTTTGATCGTCCTATAAAAAGGGATAGTAATCTTCCCTATATATTGCCTCCCCCTCCCCCGTTTATGCAGGCCAATAATAAATGACAAAAAACCAACACAGGCCTCAACAATAATCCACGTAGGCATGTACCTACAATATATTGCGTACCTACAACAATACCCCAAACTGGAGAACAAACACGTGCCCTATACAATATAAAATATAACCAAACTTTATTGCATCATATACAATGCACAATACATATACACAGTACATAAAAAGGCGTAAGACACAGAGAAGTGCCAGAATCCTAACACCCGTCACTACTACACCCCCAAAAAGAGATGTAACACATGTCACATCTAGTCAAATCAAATGGACTCCACACTCAATGTCCACAGGAGAGGGAAACCTATGTCCACATATAAATGGTAAAGTGCATAATGACATAATACAATAGCAAAGTGGAGTAACGTTATTTATCAAGTACATACCACAGGACATGATTAGGGGTGGTATGCTGCGTGGAGGCCAGTGAGTGCTACAGCCTCCTCAAACGTCTGGATCGACGGGAGGGTCTTGTATCGGACCCCTGCCGATCTGATATATTAAACACCTTAAAAGCCCCTTAAAAATCATGCAGTTTTCACACTGCCCACTAAGACTAATGTGTCAAGTCTCCCTGCTCTTTAGCATTATAGCATTCACATGGTCTCAACATATTATTAGGGTTAGTGGCCAGTGCAAAAATAATAGAATATATAATGACATTGCAAATAGAAAAACAAAAGATTGCCAAAAATTCTAATAAAACATATTTAAAGGGAATCTGTCACCACATTTGGCCATTATAGACCATTTACATAGCGTTCTGGCTTGACTCAGTACCTCCTTTTGTGGTTCCCCTGCGGCAAAAACGTACTTTTATTGATATGTAAACGAGAGCTCCAAGAGCCCAGGGGCGACGTTAACGTCTTTGGAGCCCAGGCTGCTCATGCTCTTTTTCTAATTTCCCCGCCCCAGTCTCTGCCCGCCCTTCTCTTCTGTTGTGTCCTCCTCCTCTCCCCGTGAAATCCCGCGGCTGTGTTCTGCCTCGCTTGACCGGGGCATGCGCACTGCAATGCCCACTGTGGGCACGGGCATCGCTGATGCTCCTGCGCATGCTCCTGCCATCGGCGCGAACCCAGCTGCAAGGAGGCCGTTGGCTGGAGCATGCGCAGTAGCATCAGCGATTCCCGTGCCCACAGTGGGCATTGCAGTGCGCATGCCCCGGTCAAGCGAGGCAGAACACAGCCGTGGGATTTCACGGGGGGAGGAGGAAGACCCGACAGAAGAAAAGGGCGGGCAGAGGCTGGGGCAGGGAAATTAGGAAAAGAGGATGAGCAGCCTGGGTTCCAAAGACGTAACGCCGCCCCTGGGCTCGTGCGAGCCCTCATTTACACATTAATAAAACTAAGTTTTTGCCGCAGGGGAACCACAGAAGGAGAAATCAAAGGTACTGTTTGAGTCTTCTAAAGTTAAGCCAGAACGCTATGTAAATGGTCTATAATGGCCAAATGTGGTGACAGACTCCCTTTAATACAAATTTCCTTTAGATCTCTTTCCCAGGTGACCCCAGTAACAAAACCAACGGATACGTACAGGGCTGCAGTGAGGGAGCCAAGTAAAACTGGTCTTGTGGACCATTCCTTACAATAGCTCCTATCAGCACAGTTTTCCATAGAGTTTACAGAAATGGGGGAGGGGGGAAAAAGTACATCTATGGGCAGATAAAGCAATTCGAAAGTTATTTTGTACACTGTAACATGGTCAAAGTTAAAAATCAATTCCTGACAGCATCTGTAAATTAAATAGTTGTTACAGTTTACAGCAACTACATATTTGAGCAAATGCTCCATATAGTTCTATAGTTACCCCAAGACAAGCCGAAGGTCCAGGCAGGCAGCAGAGTATCAATACTGTAATCATGCATGGGTCAGGTCAGACAGCAGAGGATCATAATCAGGAAACAGGCAGAGGTTGGAACTTGGTACATGGACAGACTAACGGAACAGTACACTTTACTCAGGGACTAGAAATCTAGAAACCTATTGCTCAGACACCCTCTCCTAAGGTAAAGGTGCCTTTAATATCCTGAGGTGGCCAGCCATAAGATGGGGAAGATTAGGGTGCGCACACGGTGGTCCTCGAAGAGCCAGGAAGTGCATGCACAGACAGAAGAGGTTTTTCCAGCAAGCGCAGGCCACAGCCTACAGCAGGAAAGGAACACAGAGGATTTCAGCTGCTGGGGCCTTTGGTGAAGAGCAGGTCTGGACGGATGAACAGCAGTGGCGTGAAGGTATATGAAGTGGTACGAGTTCCCACCCAGAGGAATAGTATGGTGGTGGGCACAACATTAACACAAGGACTGTGTTTTAGGATTATTTAGAAGATGGCCGCATTTTCTTCTTCACACAGTCCAAGACTGAACTTTGAAGATGTCTACAAGAAGCATGGATAAAATCACAGCAGACTGGTGGTGAACGTTCAACTTCGTAGTACAAAGTGCCTACATAAGACAGCATCGGCAAGACGTTGGGAAGCCTACTGTATAAAATGGAGCCTTTCCTCTCCTGCCTCAATGCACCGCCTTGTTATTGTCAATTTCACCTTTGTATATTTTTCAATTTTTCTGCACACTTCTTTAATCAGTAGTGGAAATGCTGCTCAGTTTCATTTTTAGAAATTGGTACAAAGAATATTCAGCCAGAAAATGCTGATATGTCCGTTTAGAGGAAAATGCAGCGCTGTTAAGCTCATATTTTATGTACAAAGCAAGTCTTCCCGGTGACACCAATTTATTTGTCATGGCGTAAAACAAATTTTCAAACAATTGTTCTGTTCTTTGTAAGCATCTTTTGCAGCTTGTGGAAGTGATGATGGATAGTGTAGGACGACACAATGTTTCACTTATGTAAAAAAAAAAATAATTGCCTTATCACATTGCCTCAGCACACATCATAGCTTAAAAAGTTTAAGTTTAATAGATTATTTTTTGCCAAAACAAAAATGAATTCTGTTTAGTTTGGTCAAGCCCATTTCTGGCAGCGGTCGATGCAGAGGATTTGTGTTAGTAGAAGTCCTGGCTGTTCACCAGATTATTTGCTTCGTAGAAATATGTCAACCATTAGAATCAATGGCAACATAGCTTTCATAGCAGATATAGCTTTCATGTGGAAAATATTCTTACACATGAAATCTATGCCTGCTGTATACAGTCCCCATCTGCATTCAGCCCTATTGTTCACTCTGAAGGATCATTGGTGACCTTTTTTTGTGTGATGGCATTAGTGTCGAGTTTAGTCTCCTTTAGAGATTGACACATCTGCTCCTAATTACATCTCCTTAAAATGTCAGGAAACTAAAAGTGAGACATTGTTTAACCCCTTCCCGACCAGCTCCGTAATAGTACGGCGTTGCGGGAAGTGACTTCCCTACCAGCGCCGTAGTGCTACGGCACGCTGATTGGGCAGGTGCAGGAGCTGTGCCCACCCGATCAGCTGCAGGGGACCAGCTGTTCCTGTTAGCCGGACCCCTGCTGTATGCGCTGGCATCGGTGAAAACACTGATGCCAGCGCATTAACCCTCACTATGCCGCAGTTTGCGCTGACCGCGGCATGTGTGGGGTGTGTGGAGGGAGGGAACTCCCTCCCTGTCCCCATCGGGTCCCCACGCTGCTGTGACGGGGACCCGATGGCTGGGACGGCAGCCCAATGCTTTCCTTAGGCATCGTGCTGCCTTCCCTGTTAGCCTGTGAGATCCAGCCCCCTGATCTCACAGGCAGGAAGGCTGTAAGTGTATTACAGTGAGTAATACACTTACAGCCAATGCATTACAATACAGATGTATTGTGGGGAAAAAAGTTGTGGGGGAAAAAAGTTAAAAAAAGTTTTGCATAATAAAAAATATATAAAAGTTTCAAGTAAAAAAAAAAAGTGTTCTTTTCCCATAATTAAGTAATAAAAATTAGGGAAAAGTATACATATTAGGTATCGCCGCATCTGTATTGACCGACTCTATAAAAATATCACATCATTCACCCTGTCAGTGAACGCAAAGGGTGTATGTACCCCCAAATGATACCTATCAAACCGTCATCTCATCCTGCAAAAAATTAGACCCTACGGCCTCATGCACACGACCGTTGTTTGGTTTTGCATCCAAGCCGCATATTTTGCATTCCAATCAGAGCGGACCGCCAGGGAAAAGGAGACGCCCACAGCAGAAGACTGCGTCTACACCCTGTTGCGCATTTACAGGTCGGTACAATACAGAACGAGGCTCCACAGCGGACGAACGGATGGTTGAAAAAAAAAAACGCACACACATCAGTGGGGCCTGCACTACAAGGTTTTCACATAGTTAGCCTATGTCAAAACTGATGAAAGGTCCTCTTTAACAAAAATAAAAATAATAGACACATTGGGTGTTGTCGCGTCTGTAACAACCTGCTCTATAAAAATATCACGAGATGCTCCCTCAGGTTAATACTGTAAAAGAAAGATTAAAAAAAATATGCCAAAACAGCCATTTTTTATCACCTTGCCTCACAAAAAGTGTAATACCAAGTGATCAAAAAGTCTTATGTACCCTAAAATGGTACCAATGAAAAGGTCACCTCATCCCACAGAAAATGAGCCCCCACATAACACAATCACTCAAAAAATAAAAACCAATGGCGCCCATAAACCAATCCATCAAAATCTGCGCTGCAAAAGTCATATGGCGCTCCTTCCATTCTGAATCCTGCCATGTGCCCCCACCCCAGTTTACCACCACATATGGGGTGTTGTCTTATTCAGGAGAAAATGGGTAACAAATTAGGGGTTGCTTTTTCTCCTGTTACCACTTGTAAAAATGAAAAATTTGGGGCTAAAGCAACATTTTATTGGAAGAAATGAAACTTTTCATTTTCACAGCCAAGTGTTTTCAAATTCAGTAAAACGCTTAGGGGGTCAAAGTGCTCGGTACCCCCCTTAATATATTCTTTGAAAAGTGTAGTTTCAGAGATAAGCCCCCTTTGAGATTATATTGTATTACACACTAAAATGTGACAGATGATCTTTGAATTAACATCTAAGGATTAAGTGGAGCAGTGGGCAGAAGCCCTTCTCTCATCACAATTTTATCTGCATTTTAACTTCCAACTCGACCCCGCTTGTTGGTTGCCAAAAACACCTTTTCTTCCTGGTGGTAGAGATGTAGTCATAATGTATGCACCATTTATGCAAGGGACTGGTGGTCATGTTTGGGAGACCTACATCCAGGCACATGGGAATCTCCCGGTGAGCCCCCCTGTCCACCAGCACAGCATCTCAAATAACCTATATCAATATAAAAAAAAACTGGGTAGGCTATCCAGTTTATTATTATAGGCGCATTGGAAGTAGAGATGAGCGAACGTCGCCATCATGTGATCAGTGCAGGGGGCGTGGCTCAGCGCGGGATCAAATCCAGTGCTGAGCCACGCCCCCTGCACTGATCACATGACGGTGACGTCACCCCAGGTCTTTCGGCTGTTCAACAGTTCGGGTTGGTGGAAGCCGCCCCTTATGGATTCCATATGCCGCAATAGTCCGCGGTAGTGGAATCCATAACGGGATGCGGCGATTACCACAACCCGAACGCCGAACTTTTTTTTAAAGTTCGCTCATCTCTAATTGGAAGGTTTAGGGCCAGCCAGTATCCTCTTCCCTGGGACCCACCTTTTGAAGTTGTTCATCTTGTTGCTGTCTGCCTCTGTATGAGCAGTTAATATTTGCATGTCACTGTACAGTGGGCCCCCAGAATGAATTTTACTGCTGGGCCCGGGGCATCCCAGTCTAACACTGCCTACACCCCACGTGATGTGTGGGAGGTCTGAGATTTTGCTTTATCATGAGATTTTCTAACCCTACTGCTCGGTTCATACTTCATAGGATTGTCAGGGGTCCCACAGATTATTAGAACATACAGTTCTCCACCAGCACTGGGCATGCCATGATAACTAAAAACTAAGAAGAAAAAGAGAACAATATTAAAGGGGATGTCCCACGAATAATGTTTTCAAACCAGCACCTGGGTCTAAATGCTATGTATTTGAGCTACTGAATTATTCCAAGAAATCTGTCTGTATAGCGCCACCTGCTATTCGCCTGTTTTCTACTTTTTCTGTCCTGCTCACTGAGATGGAAGCACATCCTCAGTTGCATCCTTGATCTGCCACCAGCTGCAGCAGACAGGACACACCCTCTGAGAAAGCACACTAAGCTGCCAGCTCTAAATAAATCTAGCAGAATAATTGGTGCAATGAATGGGGATGTCTCTGGATCCATGTGAGATACAGGGCTGATGTTAGCTTTGTTAGAAATGGGAAGTCAATCACTAAATTATGTATGATTTAATTTTTTACAGTAATCATGGGATAACCTCTTTAAGTGCTTGTTTTTGCTGTATTGTTCTCCAGTTCTGTAAAATTGCTTATCCTGTTATTTTATTTTTTTTTTGTTTTTTTTTGTTTTTTTCAGGGAGAAAACTAAGGAAAAGAAATCCTAAAAAGGGTACTCCTCTTCCTATACCCCATGTGTTTGAAACATATTTCATGCAATCATTGTTGTCTTTTTCGATTTGGTGCCAGTGGTTTGTAAATTAAGAATAAAGATTTGGAGGGCTATTCCCATCTGAACGTTTATGAGCATATCCACATTTACATAAATGTCCAATAGGCACACGTGCCACCTCTGGGGCCCCGTCTCGCAGGTTCCATCAATGGACGGTTGGCCGTGTATGTGCAGCTCGGCTTCCGAAAGAGATCAGTCATGTGCGACCACCTATCTTTTTACTGCAGCTGCAAGAACAGGGCCCCATTTTCAAAATAGGTGACAGTCCCAGAGGTGGTACCTGCACCTATCAGACATTTGTTGCATATCCAATGAATATGCCTTAAATGTCTCAGTGGAAATACCCATTTAAAATATGCTGAATCTTTCTGTACATTTTTAAAGTGCCCAATATCTACATAGTAGGAGGGATTTATAAATTGAAGGAACCTAACTTGGCATTTAATTACCTTTTTTGTCAGGACTTGCATCATTATTGAATTTTACTGGTCTAACAATCAGGTAGTTCAGATAATTTAGATCTTGTTGGTTTGATTGGTTGATTACATTTTTGAAGACGTTCATCTGCATGCGCTTTCCTTATGAGGACAGTTAATTTAAGAAAACTATGACCTATCAGTCAGTCGTTTGTGGGACTCAAACTGATGCGTGGCACTCAGAAATAATGCCAATCTGTTATGCCACCACTGGGTGACAAATTAGAAACTGTAATGTAAAGATGTTGGGCTAATCTCTAAAGGGGTTGTCCCATCATAGGGACTTATCGTCTGTCCACAGAATAGGGGATCTATCTTATCAGTGGCGGTCAGACTGCTGGAACCCCCAACGATCACAAGAATGAGGTGTGGGAGTGAATGGAATGGAAGTTACACATGTGCGCTACTACTCTATTCCACCATGGGATTGCTGGAGATAGCCAAGTGCTCTACTCGGCTTCTCTCTTGCATGACCTCTACTCTGTTCTGTCCAGGCAGTCTGGCCCCTCCGCAGGAAAATATAGCATTGGGCCGATGGCCACCCTCATGGACGCCGGATGGATACATAATGATCTCATACTCTCAGTAGTAATTAAAGGGGTTGCCCAGGCTTTTACTATTAATGACCTATCCTCAGGATAGGTCATCAATATCAGATCTGCCGGGGTCTGACACCCAGCACCCCCGCTGATCAGCTCTGTGAGGAGACTGCACACTCCTCATAGAGCTGATCAGCAGGGGGTGTTGGACCCCGAGGATAGGTCATCCGTAGTAAGAGCCCAGACAACCCCTTTAATTCTAGGAGCATCAGGTTCTTATGCACTTGGCTGGCAGCCTCAGGTACCGTCCTTAATTTAGCTGTATCAACGTCCTCAGGACTGTGATGCAGTTGAATACAGCAGTGGGGGTGGCAGTATTTTGTGCTGCACTGTGAATTTGCTTCGGCTGGACAGTAATTTGTGCTACACCACAATATTGCTGGCCTCAACTTAGTGTTGTCCCGCCTTCTGTCGATTTGGACTCGCCCACAGCATGGGACCTCTTTTAGTTTTTTTTTCCAGTGCCACTTTAAGTTCCCAGTCCACCCCTGGGCACCTCATTCTTATCATCAGTGGGCATCTTAACAGTGAGTCCCCCACCCATAGATTCCAATGCCCAATCCACAAGTTTTTATGGTGTGATACACCCTTTAAAGTGGTTGTCTCTTCTGTGCTAAGGAGTCATGTGGGCGGTCCTACTGCGTGACTGACAGACTTCCCTGTGTGAGTGTGCATGCACAGGTAGGACCGCCCACATGACTCATTATCATAGAATAAGAACTATAAAAAGATACTGAATCTTTTCCCACAAAACTATACATCAATCTGCTCAGCTCCTCCTGCTCTATAACGTGCTGCCTGCAGATTGCATTGCATTTTCATGGTGAAAGGTTCCCTTTAACGCTAGAGCACTAGAATTGGTCCTAATGACATAAATTGATAAATGTAATAAACCGAGAAGACATTATTGTACACATATTCATTGATACGGTTTTGACTACGTGCTGGGGCTAATTCTTGTTGACCATCTAATGACCAAAGAAATAGTGCAAAGCGATTAAACTGAACGCCGCCTGGTAACATCATTGGCATACGTGGCACATGCGGTAATTCCCTGCGGTGTTCCCGGTCTTTTGTTGTGATTGTAATGATATCCTTATGTGCTCATACGTCCAATTTGCGTCATTAGGCGAGAAATAGAATTTTTGCTTTAGGCAATACATATTTTTTCTCTTTAGGAAATGTAATGATCAGATCAAACTGCACATCATCCCTGGATTTCAGGGCTGAGCTCCTTCATGTGACATTCTCTATGAATTTCCAGAACAAAGACCAAATAAGAAGGCAGATATCTGGCCCATCCATCAATGTTATGAGCCACATTTCTCTGACCAAATTAGATTTGCACTGCATTGTTCTTTAAGTGATCCCATGCTCCTGTCTTTAATCCTGCGTGTGGAGGTACATGGATCTACATAATACAGAGTACTAATCTGGCATTTCCAATACTAAAATGTCACCCATCACATTATAGTTTAATAACTTGCCGTGCCTGAGGCGTAATAATCTTCGATCAGACACACATTTTGGGATTTTTGAACCTCAAACAGTTGATGATTAAAGGAGCACTCCGATCAGAAATAAAAAATCAGCCATCATCTAGTGATTTGAGATATGTTCTCTGCATTTATGTTTTTCAGGCACAGATTCTCTGGTTAGTGCTCCTGACATGTTCTAGCAAATTATTGTATTCACCACAAATTAAAAATTCTTGTATAGACCTTAAAGGGGTTGCCTCATCACAGACAATGGGGGCATATCGCTAAGATATGCACCCATTGTCTTATATCGCACCTATATCGGGAATAGAGCCACGTAAGATGATGGATGGAGGACTCCGGTCCGGCCACCACCAAGCGCACTCCCCCTAGAAGTGAATGGGAGCGCACCGTACATGACCTGCCACTGCTCCCATTCACTTTTATGGGCCTGACGGAAATAGCTGAACCAGCAATTGGCTATTTTCGGTGGCCCCATAGAAAATGAATGGAGGGCGGCTGCGCATGCACAGTGCGCCCTCCAACACCTTTGGGGCTCCTTTCTTGCTGGGACCTATACGACACCTATAAGACAATGTGGGTATATCCTAGTGATATGCCCCCATTGTCTGTGATGAGACAACCCATTTAATAGCATATTGTTCTATATTTTTCAGTAGTTGTGCAAAACTGCAGCAAAAAAATACAAAAAAACAAACATATATAACTTAACTGCAACTAGTGAATAAGACCTTAAAGAGGACCTTTCACTTAGGATTGAGGTACTGAAATACTTACACTACCTTCCTGGGTGGCCCCTGCTGATGTCCAGGCAACAGTTATTTTTTATTTTTTATTTCAAAATAACCCCCAGTTCATCCGCTCCGATCCCCGTTAGTTTTCATATGCGGTGATTCTTTGTATGAGGTGGGACTTGTCTTTTGCCTGGGGAGTGGTTTTCCTCTCCCTGGCTGCGAGCGCAGCCAATCATAGCGCTCGGCTCGCAGCCAGGAAGCGGAAAACCACTCCCCAGGCAAAAGAACTGGGGGTTATTTTGAAAAAAATACTGTTGCCTGGACGTCAACGGGGGCCTCCCAGGAAGGTAGTGTAAGTATTTCACTACCTCAATCCTAAGTTAAAGGTCCTCTTTAAAGGGAATCCGTCATCCCAATTTTGTAATAGTACTGAGTAATAGTACTTCTGATATGGAGTTCACTATTCAGATCACTATATTTTTATTTTCCTACTGCTCCCCTTTCTTCCACTGTCAGCGCTCAGAGCTGTGTTGAAATTAATTGTCAGGACTGCAGTCCGGATTGTGTATTTCAATGCAGCTCTGGGCGCTGACAGCGGGGGAATCGGGGGCATTAGGAAAACAAAAAATAGTGATCTGGGCTCCTTATCTGCAGTACCACTCATGTATTCCTGTGGATATAAGTCCAAAATTAGGGTGACAGATTCCCTTTAGGCTCATGCACACCACCGTTGGGTGTTTTGTGGCCCGCAAATTGCACATCCGCAAAACAGGACATTGGCTGTGTCAATTCTGCATTTTAAAGAACATAGAGGCCCGCCCCCAATAGAACTGTCCTATCGTTGTCCATAATGTGGACAAAAATAGGACATGTTCCATGTTTTTACGAAGCGGACATACGGAAACGGAATGCACACTCATTTCCATTTTTTGTGGACCAATTCAAGTAAATGGTTGCAAATGCGGGCTGAAAAAACCCGCAACAGACACGGAAAAAAAATACATTCAGGTGCATAAGCGCTTAAAGTGGTTGCCAGGATCAGAATATTGATGAGCAGAGAGGACCATTAATGGTCTGTTGTGCATTGTGCCTTTCCCCTGTTATCTCTTGTGTATGAATAAACTAGCCTAACACTGTCATCACTGATTGGTCAATTTCAGAGGTTGTAGGGACACACCCCATTGACAAGAGAAATTATAACATTGTTGGTTTATTCATTTGTTTCCAGGAGAAATTACTAAGAAACGCCACAACTCGGAGTTCTCCTAAATTTTTACTTGGGAGAACATTTTATACTTGGCAGAGACTGCCTGACTTGGTTATACTAGGCAGAGACTGCCCTTGCTCTCCTGGGCGTCTCCATCTCCCAGGCTATAGCGCTGGCCAATCGCAGCGCAGAGCTCATAGCCTGGGAGGTTTTTTTCTCCCAGGCTGTGAGCTCTGCTCTGCGATTGGACAGAGAAGGAGGCGCCCAGGAGAACAAGGGTAGTCTCCTCCCAGTATAACCAAGTCACGGAACATAGCGGGAGAACGGAGCGGTGAGATCCCTGGGCGCCGCTCTACATATTATGATACTTAGTTCAGAATTTTTTCCTAGATGAAAGGTCCTCTTTAAGGAGTTGGGTCAAGTTGAGTTGCCATTTATAAATTCTTTACAATTTAAAATTATTTCCATTGTTTTCTAGCCAAAAGAAGTGTTTTGGATGGTGACAGTGATGACGATGGAGAATCAAATGATTATGATTTAGAAGACAGCTTCATCGATGATGATGAAGATGAGGATTTTGACATCACAGATGAAGAATCAGACTGGATGCCCGATTCGGAAGATAAAGATAGTGAAGATGTGAAGGAGCTGTTAACAGAAGCAAAAAAATTTATGAGAAGGAAACGCTGATTCACACTTTTTTTTACACATTCATTATTCTACAATGTAATAATAGACTGCTTTTATTTTCAGTTTTTAAAAAAGGAGATCTATTTTATGCTTACACTCTAAAGATAATAAAATTAATATCAAAAGCTTTTACTTTTTAAGTACTATATATTATGTGTTTTGTTATTTTATATCTGCCTGAACTCTATATTTCTATAGATATTTTAGATACTTTCTTTATTTACCAATGCCAGTTACAGGGCTGCAACATGATGGCCCAGATTTATATATGTCATCTATGGCAGCAGCATTTATTATATTTGTTTGATTTTGCCTATGAAAAAAGTATGTACTTCCCAATGAAAGTTTCACTCCCTTACTAACCACTCACCCTCTTGTTTCAACTACCACACTCTTGCTTCCTACCCACGGTGGATTGTCAGGGAAAGTATTAGAAATTAATTTTGAATGCATTAGGGTGTCTAGATGTAGAATTTATATATGTTTGGATTTTCAATTTTTGCATTTTTGTTTTTCTCTCCCTGTTTTTCCAGAGCCATAACTTTTTTAATATTCCGTTCACATAGCCGTGTGAGGGCTTGCTTTTTGCAGGGCAAGTTGTAATTTTTAATGCCACTTTTTAACATGGCATACCATGTAGAGGGAAGCTGGAAAAAATTTCAAATGGGGTGGAATTGAAAAAAAAACCTTCAAAACTGCCAAAGTTTTATAGGTTTTGTATTTACGGTGTTCTTGCATTTTAACCACTTCAGCCCCCTAGCTTAAACACCCTTAATGACCAGGCCACTTTTTACAATTCTGCACTACACTACTTTCACCGTTTATTGCTCCGTCATACAACTTACCACCCAAATGAATTTTACCTCCTTTTCTTCTCACTAATAGAGCTTTCATTTGGTGGTATTTCATTGCTGCTGACATTTTTACTTTTTTTGCTATTAACTGCCTGCCGACCGCCTAACGCAGGGCTGCGTCCAGGCGGCAGGCTTGTTCCTCCTTGACGCGGCGGCGCGTCATCTCGCGGCTCGGCAGTTGTACTGCAGCCTGCCAGCGATGATCAATCGCTGGCAGGCTGTAGATGCAAAATACAACGCATCATAGAGGTATATCAGACGCTGTTTTGTTAACAGCGTCTGATATACCTGCTACCTGGACCTCTGGTGGTCCCACTTGCTGGGATCGACCACCAGAGGACCAGGTAGCTATGTAAAGTAGCACCAAGCACCCCCCCCCCCCCCCCCCCCCGTCACTTATTAAGAACCCCTGATCACCCCATATAGACTCCCTGATCACTCCCCTGTCACTGATCACCCCCCTGTAAGGCTCCATTCACATGTCCATATGTGTTTTGCGGATCCGCAAAACACGGACGACAGCAAAGTGCTTTCCGCATTTTGCAGATCCGCACACTGCCAGAACTATATAGAAAATGCATTTTCTCGTCCGCAATTGCGGACAAAAATAGGACATGTTCTATATTTTTGCGGAACGGAAGTGCAGACCTGGAAGTGCGGATTCGCAATTCCGGATCCGAGCGGGACAAAGTCTGTCCCCATAGAAACTAATGGGTCCGCAATTCCGTTCTGCAAACAGAATCGCGGACGTGTGAATGGGGCCTAAGGGTCCCTTATCACCGCCAGTTAGTTAGCTACTTGTTAGGTAGTTAGCGCCCAGCCCACCGCACCGCAGTCACTGATTTTGGCAGAGATTATTTCATCCACATTGATCGATGCAAATGAAAAAATCCGTGCTTTTAATTTTTTTTTTCAGCCCAGAGGCTGAACGAAAAAAAAGATCTCATTACCCGTATGCTCAATATAAGGAGAATAGCAGAAACTCCTAATGCTGGCCATACGTGTAATGATTGCGGAGACCCTCAAATGCCAGGGCAGTACAAACACCTCACATGTGACCCCATTTTAGAAAGAAGACACCCAAGGTATTCCGTGAGGGATATGGTGAGTTCATGCAAAATTTTATTTTTTGTCACAAGTTAGTGGAATATGAGACTTAAGAGAAAAATATCAATTTCCGCTAACTTGTGCCCAAAATTTTTTTTCTGTGAACTCGCCATGCCCCTTACGGAATACCTTTGGGGTGTCTTCTTTCCAAAATGGGGTCACATGTGAGGTATTTATACTGCCCTGGCATTTTAGGGGTCCTAAAGCATGAGAATCCAAATGCGTAAAAATGCCCTGTGAAATCCTAAAGGTACTCATGGGAATTTGGGCCCCTTTGCGCATCTTGGCTGCAAAAAAGTGTCGCTCATGTGGTATCGCCGTACTTTGCGCACCCAGGCTGACCGAAATTTTTGCAAAAAAAATGACATTTTTCACTTTCTGTTGTACAATTTTTTAAAAACTACATTTCTATATAAATTTTTCTCTACATTTATTGTTCTACATGTCTTTGATAAAAAAAAAAAAATCCAATAAGTGTATATTTATTGGTTTAGGTAAAAGTTATAGCGTTTACAAACTATGGTGCAAAAAAGTGAATTTCCGCATTTTGAAGCAGCTCTGACTTTCTGAGCACCTGTCATGTTTCTTCAGGTGCTAGAATGTCAGGATAGTATAAATACCCCCCAAATGACACCATTTTAGAAAGAAGACACCCCAAAGTATTCGCGGAGGGGCATGGTGAGTTCATGTATGATTTCATTTTTTTTCACAAGTTAGCAGAAAATGACACTTTCTGAGGAAAAAAAATAATAAAGTTTCCATTTCTGCTAACTTCTGGCAAAAAAAATAAAAAATCTCCCACGGACTCACTATGACCCTCAGTGAATATCTTGGGGTGTCTACTTTCCGAAATGGGGTCATTTGTGGGGTGTGTTTACTGTTCTGGCATTTTGGGCAGGGCTAAATTGTGAGCAGCCCTGTAAAACCTAAAGGTACTCGTTGGAATTTGGGCCCTTTGCGCACCCAGTATAAACACATGTGGGGTATTTATACTGCCCTGGCATTTTAGGAGCCCTAAAGCGTGAGAAGAAGTCTGGAATCCAAATGCGTAAAAATGCCCTCCTAAAAGGTACTCATTGGAATTTGGGCCCCTTTGTACATCTTGGCTGCAAAAAAGTGTCACTCATGTGGTATCGCCGTACTCAGGAGAAGTAGGGCAATGTGTTTCGGGGTGTATTTTTACATATACCCATGCTGGGTGTGAGAAATATCTCTGTAAATGACCCTTGGGGGTGTCTTCTTTCTAAAATGGGGTCACATGTAAGGTGTTTGTACTGCCCTGGCATTTGAGGGTCTCTGCAATCATTACACGTATGGCCAGCATTAGGAATTTCTGCTATTCTCCTTATATTGAGCATACTGATAATGAGATTTTTTTTTTCCGTTCAGCCTTTGGGCTGAAAAAAAAAAAATGAACGGCACAGATTTCTTCATTCGCATCAATCAATGTGGATGAAAAAATCTCTGCCAAAAAATGTGCAAAAAAAAGAAGTAAGGCCCCATTCACACGTCCGCAAAAATGTCCGCATCTATTCCGCAATTCTGCGGAATAGATGCGGACCCATTCAGTGTGAATGGGGCCGGCAGTGATGCCGAGAGCACACTCATGTGCAAAAGATAGAGCATATATAGTTCTGGCAATGTGCAGTCCGCAAAATGCGGAAAGGACATTGCCGGTGTCCGTGTTTTGCAGATCCATGGATCCGCAAAACACATACGGACGTCTGATTGAGCCTTACAGGGGAGAGATTAGTGACAGGGGGGTGACATGAGGTGATCAGGGGTTAATCAGTGACGGGGGGGGGTCTGTGTGGTGATTGGTGCACTTACATATGTTTCCTTTGGTGGTCCCAAGCAAAAGGGACCACCAGAGGAATGAGCAGCAGGCATATCAGACTCTGTTAACAAAACTTTTTCTTTTTAACTTCTACAGCCTGCCAGCGCATGATCAGCGCTGGCAGGCTGTAGTTTAACTTCTCCCCGACGCGATCCTGTGCGCGCGCGTTCATAGGAAATCTCGCGTCTCGCGAGATGACGCGCGGATGCGTCCAGGAGGAGTAAACCAGCCGCCGCCTGGACGCATCCGTGCGTTAGGCTGTCCAGAGCTGGTTAATATCGAAAAAAATAAAAACCTAAAAAATAAATTTTTTCTTGTCTTTGCCATATTCTGACCCCCATAACTTTTAGTTATGTCTACAGAGATATAACATTTGGTGTGTATGACTTTTGTTTTTTTTTGGGAAGTGATGGAAAAAAAGGCGTATCGCCCATTTCTTTTATTTCTGTTACGCCATTTACTGTATGGGATAAGCTGTTTTATATTTTAATAGTACGTGTGTTTTGGCACGTGGTGATTGTTTGTTTATTTAAGGGGGGTGATTTGAATTATATATATATAATATATATATACACACACACATACTTTTCAAAAAAGATTCCCAGCTTGCAATCATCAAATTGCAATTTGTACAGAATTTGCTCTATTATTCTATACAGAAATCGCTATATTACAGATTAGTGCTGCCACCTACTGGCCTGAACTGTAATATACAAGTAATGAGGCTGGAAGCCTTGTGCACGCTTAGGTTCATTACTGTATAGATATGTCTTCCCTGACCTCTGCCGTTTTAGCCCTTTCAGACGCCATGGTCACATTTGACCATGGCATCTGAGGGGTCGAATGTCCGCAGTCGGCGGATATTAGCTGCGGGTGTCTGCTGTATGAAACAGCAGGCACCTGGTGGCTTTGGAGCTCACTCCACTCCGGAGGGGTCTCCAGCTTTAAAGACCCGACATCTGCCGTACATGTCATGAAGGGGTTAAAGAGATTTTACAGCTTGTATCAGCATCCTGTAATCAACATCCTCTTTTATCTTTTTTGCTTCTATCTTCCGTTCCGGGCTGCGGTCACATGACCATGTCCATCCAGCTGTTTTGTATTTCCTGTGATGTTATGTCCATGGGCGTGTCAAAGCAGCAACAGGGGCAGTGATAGGGGAGTAGCTAAGTAACTAGCTGAGTGGGAGGAGCTATAAACTTCCCGGGATGGGAGAAGCTATAAACTAGCTAAGCATTGTGAGTTGCAGTGCTGGAACTGTGGCAGAGAAAGGAGAAGTGCATCATGGGTTTGGTTGGATGCAGAAACAGAAAGTGCTACATACAGGATGTCAAATGTATATGAGGTAAGCAATTACATGAGCATATCTGTTAAAAACCATAGTAATCCTGGAAATCTCTTTTAAACTTTGTTCAGTATGGTTTTGCCATACCCTAACAATCTATGTGAATGCACCATTTCTTTCCTATTGAAACATTGTTACCATTGCCATCATTATTGGTAAATTTAGGTTTCAGAATGGAATAAGTGCATTTAATTCAGGATCAATTTAAAAGGGGGAATACCTCCAACCCCCCTCAGTTCCTGTCCTGGAAGGACCTTTGGAGACGTATGAGTTCCTAAGCAACACTAATTGCTGCTGCGGGACTTCTTCCTCCTGAAGTTGTTAGTGTGGGATTGAATTCCAGCGGACTTGCATGCCCAGCCTAAGCTCTCTAAAAGAGCCTGGATGTTCCCATCTTTTTGTCCCTAAGATGGACATCAGTGTTTCTTCCCTCAGCCCAGGGGCAATTTTGGAGAGTGCCATTTTGTTGGGGCCATCTGCGGGTCATTGATAGTCTGTTACTATCAGATCGGGGTTTCCACAGGAGACCGCAACCTGAACAGAAGGTTGTGGGATTGATGGAAACTCTTCTTGATCTTGTGAAGTGAGATGCAGTTGCAGTATCACTAGTGGCGCCAGAAGTCAGCACCAGAAATGTCACGTCTGGTGTTTAGTGAATGCCGGGAGTGTCACGTCAGAAATGATGACTGAAATACCAGAATCTGTAATGCTGAAAGTGACACCTGATGCATATGAGTATGAGACACTTTCCTGCCTCTCCCTGCTGATATACTTAAGGAAAGAGAGCATTCAGCACACAAATTATTTGGACCCTGGCTATGGTGGCATCACAATACACTTGGGGTAAGAGACTGTTTTCTCTCCTACCACACTGGGGGGGGGGGGGGGTTGTCTTTTTATTATATGAACCCTTCCTTTATATATGTGCTTATTGCATGATTCTAGAGATGCCCCTAAGAAATACACACGTACAGATGTAGCAGAACTAAAATAAACTGCGATAACACGTCACTGGGATATCTTTGACTAAGGAAGATGAAGAACTCTACATGTGTAAATCTAAGTGCAAAGAATGTGTTTGTACGAAGCTATCACCCTCTTACACTAAGCCATTGTGTGAATGGTGCTTGAAGAAAGTTATATCTGAAGAATATCCTTCACAAATTAAAAAATCCTTTTCAAGGAAAACTTTGTAATATATCTTATTAGAAAAATAATACATACTCCTTATCAGACCCTTCACCTGCTTCCTCATCCTGCTTAAAGGGTTTCTGTCACCAGATTTTGGCCTCATAAGATGTCTGACATTAGCTATGGACCAATGTCAGACCAACCTAATAATGTAAATCAAATGCCCCCCTGACCTATCATAATGCTAAAAAACGATTTTATATAATATGCAAATTAGCCTCTAGGAGCAGGGAGGGCGTTGCCCCTGCTCTTAGATGCTCCGTGTTCCCACCTGCGGCCACGCCCCTCTTCTGATTGACAGTGCTGGGCAGCTCAGCTCTCCTGCCTCCGGCTGAAATCCCGCGCCTGTGCCGTCCGCTTGTGTATTCAGCGCAGGCGCAGTGAGCTGAGGACAGTAGGCATCAGCATCTTCAGCTCACTGCGCCGGCGCCGAATACACATGCGAACGGCGCAGGCGTGGGATT
>JAKVIS010000935.1:0-45350 GCA_033119425.1 Bufotes viridis | reverse complement strand
GAGCTGTCAGAGGACTTCAGAAAAAGATTGTAGCAGCCTATGAGTCTGGGAAGGGATTTAAAAGATCTCAAAAGATTTTGAAATCAGCCATTCCACTGTCCGGAAGATAGTCTACAAGTGGGGGCTTTCAAAACAACTGCCAACATGCCCAGGACTGGTCGCCCCAGCAAGTTCACCCCAAGAGCAGACCGCAAGATGCTAAAAGAGGTCTCCAAAAACCCTAAAGTGTCATCTCGAGAACTACAGCAGGCTCTGGCTACTGTTGATGTAGAAGTACATGCCTCTACAATCAGAAAGAGACTGTACAAGTTTAACTTGCATGGGAGGTGTGCAAGGAGGAAACCTTTGCTTTCCAAGAGAAACATCGAGGCCAGACTGACATTTGCCAGAGATAAAGTTGACAAAGACCAGGACTTCTGGAATAATGTTCTTTGGACAGATGAGTCCAAAATTGAATTATTTGGACACAACAGCAGAGGACATGTTTGGCGTAAACCAAACACAGCATTCCAAGAAAAGAACCTCATACCAACTGTGAAGCATGGAGGTGGAAGTGTCATGGTTTGGGGCTGCTTTGCTGCAGCAGGACCTGGTCAGCTCACCATCATAGAATCCACGATGAATTCTACTGTGTATCAGAAGGTGCTTGAAGAACATGTGAGACCATCAGTTAGAAAATTAAAGCTGAAGCGGAACTGGACCATGCAACATGACAATGACCCAAAACATACTAGTAAATCAACCAAAGATTGGCTGAAAAAGAAGAAATGGAGAGTCCTGGAATGGCCAAGTCAAAGTCCAGATTTGAATCCCATTGAGATGCTGTGGGGTGACTTGAAAAGGGCTGTACGTGCAAGAAACCCCTCAAACATCTCACAGCTGAAAAAGTTCTGCATTGAGGAGTGGGGTAAAATTTCCTCAGACCGATGTCGAAGACTGGTAGATGGCTACAAGAACCGTCTCACTGCAGTTATTTCAGCCAAAGGAGGTAACACTCGCTATTAGGGGCAAGGGTGTCCTATCTTTTTCCTCAGTTAGAATAGGCATTTTTGTAGAATGACATTTACAGAAGATCTTGAAAAGACTTTTCTTCAGTTTTCTTTGTTTAGTTGGATTACTTTAATCTCTCTGTATTGTTGAAACGGAGATTAAATAACCATTTATTAAAAATGTTACAAAAAACCACATGCTTTCAAAGGGTGTCCTAATTTTTTCACATGACTGTATATATATATATATATATAACAAGCCCCTTTGTCACCCGACTCCCAAGTGCGATCAGCTACATCATCATCATCGAGTACTGTCTGCATCTCACTGATGTCCTCCTCAGCCATCTCTGGGTCAGGAGTCTGACCACTCAGAACACCAGATCCCACGCCACTCTCCTCATCACTACTTGCCCTCCTAGTGGAGGAAGCGGTGGATGTCTCCTTGGCTGGCCAGTAGCTGCTGACTGTCTTCTAGTAGTTCATCCTCACTATATAGTGGAGCTTTTCTGGCTGTGGGAACAGAAAAGGACAGAGGCAGGTTGAGGACGGGTGAGGGCACAGGCCATGCCAACTAAGGGTTGTGTCTGACGAACCCACTGACTCTTGGCTGGGGGGTGTCGGATGTCACTTGCAACGAAGTCGAAGAACGAGGTAACCACTCAAGAACCGCTGGGTTGCTGGTCACAACACAACCGCTAGCTGACACTGGGAGCTCAGGGCTTTTGAGGTGACCCCTGCTTGTGCAGGGCCTGGCACTTCTCTGTCTGACATACTGTTAGATGAAATAAAAAAAAATTAAAAGGAAATTAAAACACCCCCCAAAAGGTCTGTAATTTTCTCACTTCACCAAACAATGGCTAATAAGCCCTTTTTTTCTCACTAAAACACGCCACAAAAGGCTTTAGAACAGACAACTGCACCGCTGAGCGGAAATTATATTTTTTCTTTTTCCACTTATACATGCAAAAAAGGGCTTTAGGAGGCGCATGCGCGCAGCCTGAGGAGGAAGACATGCCTCTCTGAGCTCCGTTCCGCGAGCTGAACTAATCCCTTCCTAAGCGCCGTTTATCCGGCTCAACAAGCCTGCAAATTTAGTGCCTGACGACCCAAGAATGTCCCGCAACAGAGGGAAGTCAAAGCCGACCAGCACCCTGGCTCCGTAACAGACTTTGCCCAAACTTTTCAGAAACCCTGGGCTCTCAGCAATGGCGGACCCTTCTCCCGCTCCTGCTAGCCCCGTCTTCTCCACCAACAGTGGCTGCCTGCAGGAGCCGCAAGGCCAACAAACACCACAAGGTCAGACCAAACTTTATAATAACATAGCAGCCCTGTTCCGTACAGAACTTTCTCAAGCAGTGGCGGAATTTACCCGACAAACCCAAGATCTGGGGCAAAGAGTCTCTGAACTCGAAAACTGCACAGATGACATGGCGGACGCCTTAGGCACCTACAGAGATGACATAAACTCACATGGAGCTTAACTGGAGGCACTGGAGCTCAAAATAGAGGACCTTGAAAATTGGTCCCGCAGAGGAAACCTCCGTGTGAGGGGTCGACCAGAATCTTATCTGGACTTACAATCAACCTTGACTGCCTTGTTTAAGGCCCTCCTGTCACAAACAGAGACAAGCTGTCTGAAAATGGACAGGGTTCACAGGGCTTTGGGAGGCCCCGCTCGACCGAACTGCCGAGGGATATGATTCTCAAATTCCACCACCCTGAAGTCAGGGATATGGTCCT
Source organism: Bufotes viridis (assembly GCA_033119425.1). Classification (NCBI taxonomy): domain Eukaryota; kingdom Metazoa; phylum Chordata; class Amphibia; order Anura; family Bufonidae; genus Bufotes; species Bufotes viridis. The sequence goes on along the minus strand of JAKVIS010000935.1, from coordinate 42,618 downwards.
GGTCACAGCCAAAAACGTTCCGGAGCTTCCAGACCTACCTCCATCCGTACAGCTACGTATATGCGGACCTGGCTCCATCTACGCTCCGCCGACGCTGGGTGTTAAGGCCAGTAACACAGGCTTTACAGAAGGCGCAGGTGAAATACAGATGGGGCTTCTCTTTTGCCCTGTCTTTCCAGCTCAACTCCAGGAACCATACCATCCGGTCATTATCTGAAGGCCTAGAAATTCTGCAACGAGTAGGTATTTCACACGACCACCATGAAGGCCCGGAGGCCACCTCCAAGCCCCAACGACCGGCTAGGATCTGGACCACAGTGGCACCTGCTTCAGTATCCGCGAACCGATCACCCAAGACCTGACCTGCAGGAATCGGGAGAACCACTATCTCTTTTACCGTCCGGCACCTTGATGCCGTCGACCTGTTGAGACGCAAGTGTTGGCCATTTTTTTACCGTTTTGTTTTTCGACCAGTGTTATAACAGCTATTCTATTTTATTGCTTTATTTGGAGTCCTATACCAGGGATTCAGCTCCGTGGACTTTCATGTTGCCTCATATACCAGGGTTGATGGAGTTGGAGGTTCGCGCCATTTCTGGGCGTTTTTTCCACTCACCCAACCCACCATTTTGTGCTGACTCGATTCAGCTTATATCGTGCCATACAGGTTATGTTTATGCTCTACTGTTGAACGTTTTGTTTTGTAGTTCCTGTTATGGAGATCACCCAATTACTGTCCCACGTGAGCTACTCATTCTACACTCGCTATGTATAAAATTCTTTTACATAATGTGCGAGGCTTGAACTCGCCGAGGAAGCGAAGGACAACATTAGCTGCATATTTGAAACATAAACCTGACGTCCTTTGCCTACAGGAATCCCACTACACACCGAGGTCCCACCCGAAATTCTTTCATTCACAGTACACCAGGTTTTTTTCATCTACTTATCCCTCAAAAAGCAGAGGTGTGGTTACATTATTGAAAAATTCCTTCCCGTGACCAGTGACACATACTAGACCCTAACGGGAGATACATCATACTGTTGGGAACGCACAGGGAAGAAATGTTGTGCCTGATTAACGTGTATGCCTCTAATGACGATCCTATATCCTTCTTGGAGGAGATGGGAACCATTATTGAACCCCTTACGTATCATAAGATTATTTGGTGCGGAGACTTTAATCTCACATTAACCCGGTATTGGACCGCTCGTCCCCAAACCTAACAAGGACCCTCTACACCCCTCCGATTACAGACCCATATCCCTTCTTAACCTAGACAACAAAATATTCACATCCATCTTAGCGCGTCGCTTAAACCACATACTACCAGATCTAATACACAAGGATCAAGTAGGGTTTATACCTGGACGGTAGGCCCCGGACAATATTAGGAAGGTTTTAAACCTTCTAAAAGAAACTAACAAGAGAAATACTCCCCCGCATTGCTAGCTTTAGACATAGAAAAAGCCTTTGACTCGTTGTCATAGGAATATCTTCACAGGGTCCTGACTAAGATGGGTATAGACGGTCCATTCTTGTCAGCAATAGATTCCCTTTATTGTACCCCTGAGGCGCATCTCAAACTGCCCACCTCTACACCATCTCCCATACAGATACACCGGGGTACACGTCAGGGGTATCCCTTATCCCCGGCCCTGTTTGCCATGGCCATGGAACCCCTAGCCATTCATATAAGAACAAACCTTGACATTTCGGGGCTAACTATTGGAGGTACGGAATACAAGCTAAATTTATTTGCTGACGATTTGCTAATGTCCATCATAAACCCCATCTTATCTTTCCCATCACTCCTGCGACTACTACAGACCTTCTCAGAGGTATCTGGCCTCAAAATCAATAACGATAAGTCAGAGCTGCTCCTATGTAATACCCCACCACAAACGAAAGACCTCTTGATACGGAACTTTCCCTTCCAACATAAACACCACTATATCCCATACCTGGGTACGCTATTACTAAACAAACTCGAACTGGTATACAAAACTAACTTCCTCCCACTGTACCGTAAGATTAGGCAAGATCTGACTGCCTGGAACGCCCTAGCAGTCTCCTGGGTTGGCAGGATATATATAATTAAAATGGTGATACTCCCAAGACTTGTATTTATTCGGGACACTTCCTGTCCCTGTCCCCTTAACTGACCTAAAAGCCCTACAGAAATATATCATGAAATTTATTTGGGCTAACAAGAGACCACGCATCTCTAAACCAACAATGTGTTGTCACAAAACACAGGGAGGGCTATCAGTCCCTGACTTATTGAAATATTACAGAGCAGCCAGACTGGCCCAGTTATTCTTAACACAATTGAACAGGAGGACTCAACCGCTGTGGATCGCAATTGAGAGGGCACTGATGACACCCTATACTTGGTCAGCCTTGATATGGACAGTTCCCCCGCTCCCACCAACCATTCGTACTAAATCCCTTTTATCACACTACTCTTTACTCTTATTGAGATCAGTCCGTTTCAAATATAAATTGCAATCCACACCATCCCCTTTAACACCAATATTGGGTAATCCAATGTTCCTCCCGGGATTACAGGATATGTCTTTTAGTTTGTGGATCAACAAAAATCTCTGCTTTCTACATAGATTCCTGCGACGGGGCAAGTTGGAACCAATGGCAGACTTCCTGGATAAACACTCTCCCCCCGTAGAAGAACACTTTAATGTCAAATAGGATATTTTCCTTTTTGCAGACGTTGATGGGATCCAATCAAGTATTGGACTTTACCCCCTTTGAAAGAATGATGGCATACTCCCCATATAAGCAGGGGTTACTGTCCAGAATTTATGGATTCCTCAACGTTCATCCAGAAGGGGTAAAATTACCGTATATGGTGGCGTGGGAAAACGACGCAGGTGTAGGGTTTTCCCTGTCCAGGAGCACAAATGTTCTCAAACGCTTACAAAAGGATCCTGGCAGGTTACATTGGCAGAGACGTCTATAAAGGTTCTGCACAGGACGTACATGGTGCCGTTCAGGTTGCATCGCATGTACCCAGAGGTATCTCCTAAATGCTTCAGGGGGTGTGACATGGATGGCACGATGCTACATATTCGGTGGTCCTGCGCAGTGGTTAGACGATTCTGGGATCAAGTGTGTGCTCTGAATGCGACAACCCTGGGGTGCTCTTACCCCACTACTCTCCTACTCGGTCTACTGGGCGACTAACCTTTCTGGTTGACTTTTCTAAAATTTTAACTAACACAATATATATTATTGGCAGCTAGGATTCATGTAGCTTTTATGGTTCAATCATAATAGGATTCATGTAGCTTTTAAATGGCGTTCTTCTTCACTCAGGTACCAGGCTGTGCTGGACAGGGTTAACAAAATACTTCTGTGTGAGAGATTAACGGCGATACGCTCTGACTCAGTAGCCAACCTTGAGAAGATATGGGATCCTTGGATCTTTTCGCCTAACTCTGTAGATCGACGGTACACCTTCACGTGTAATCAACAAGCAGTTCCTTATGCAGGACTATCCCCTTCCCACACTGTTAGAGTGATCTCTATTATATATTTTTTATTTATTTTTTTCTATTATATATGGATACTGTTTATACTCCTAATTTCTGTGATGTGCAATACATTGTACTGGAATACTTTTATTTCTGTAAAATCCAATAAATGATTTTTTAAACTAAAAAGGGCTTTAGAACAGTACCGCTGAGCAGCAAATATTTTTTTTCTTTTTCCACTAATACAGGCAAAAAAGGGTTTTAGAACAGATAACTGCACTGCTAAGCGGCAAATTTTTTTTTTCTTTTTCCACTAATACAGGCCACAAAAGGCTTTAGAACAGATAACTGTACCACTGATCAACAAATATACAGTAGTTTTTCTTTTTCCACCAATACACGCAAAAAAGAGCTTGAGAACAGATAACTGCACTGCTGAGCGGTAAATATATTTTTTCTTTTTCCACTAATACACAGCAAAAAGGGCTTTAGAACAGATAACTGCATGTCACTGCCTGCTCTGTGAGAGGCCTGAAAAGATCTGATAGACTTGCTGCATGTGAGTCTATCTGACAGATCTTTCTCTTTTTCCTTGCTGTTTGTTGTTGTGGGCAGGATCCCACCTCGCCACAGGTTCTGCTCATTAGCTGTTTAGTGGCTCTATTAATACCTGCCTCTCACTGCAGCCCTTGCGGTTTATATCTCCTCCTGGAGTTCTCAGCTAGTGTTTGGTGGATCTCCTGCTCCCTGTCCATCTAAAGCTGTCCTCTATCCTTCCCTGTTGTTGTTTGTTCTGACTAGACCTCAGGGAGACGCTGGTTACTTCACGGTGTAGGAACCGGTTGTCTAATCTCCTGTTCCCTAGCTGAGGGTTTGTTTCAGCAGGTCTTAGGTTCCAGCGCATGAGTACTTCCACCTTTAGGGTTTGCTCATGCTGTCAGCAGTCAGGGAAAGGCTCAGGGATTGTCAGGTGGTGACCTTTCTCTCCTCCCTAGCTTTGGGGCCTAGTCTGGTGTGTTCCCCTTCCCCATTACCCGTGACACTACACCGCTGAGCAGCAAATATATTTTTTCTTTTCCAATAATACATGCAAAAAAGGGCTTTAGAACAGATAAGTGCACTGCTGAGCGGCAAATGTACTTTACTTTTGCCACTAATACATGACAAAAAGCACTGTAATTTTCGCACTTGACCACAAAACGGCTAATACGCCAATTTTTCCCACTAATACAAGCCAAAAAAATGCTTTAGAACATATAACTGCACCGCACAAGGGCAAATAAAACATAGAAATATTTCCTTGTAATAAATCCTGTTTATGCCTGTATCAAACAGCACTTGCACCGTAATAAGAATGGTTTGCTGGAATTACAGAGCTGTATAATAGCACTTTGGACCCCCAGTCAGTGCAGCAAGGTGTAATAGGATTGTTCCTATTACCCAGGCTGTAACTTCTCCTACTGAACCCTGTTGAACATAAATGCTGTGGAATAATTCCTCCCTGTCCTTTCCCTACACCTCGAATAATCTATCCCTACACTTGTAAATAGTTTTTTCTAACAATGTCCCTAGCGCCTCCTGACATCTCTCCCTACACTAAGTACACTGGTAAATGGCAGAATCCAAGACGGCTGCCACTATTTATAGAGCTGTGACATCACAGGGCTGACTGGTGATTGGCTGCATGCATGGCATTATGGGTGATCTCACCGTTCCAGAGTTACTTGCTCCATGTCCTCACACGTGCAGCAGCCATTTTAGGAAAAAAAGCGATTCTTTACAACAAAGCATGAGGAAATTCGGTGCAAATTGAATTTTTCCTGCATTTCACTATGTCAACTTCGATTCACTCATTTCTACTCTCTATATACATGTACAATTAGCACTATGCACAGTGGTCACTCCTGCACACTCTCTTTATATACAATCAGTACTATGTACAGTGATCACCCCTGCACACTCTAGATATACAATCAGTACTATGTACAGTGATCCCTACTGCACATTCTCTATATACAATCAGCACTATGTACAGTGATCTCTCCTGCACACTCTCTATATATAATCAGTATTCTGTACAGTGATCTCTCCTGCACACTCTCTATATATAATCAGTATTCTGTACAGTGATCCCTCCTGCACACTCTATATAGACAATCAGTACTATGTACAGTGATCCCTCCTGCACACTGTCTATATATAATCAGTACTATGTACAGTGATCCCTCCTGCACACTCTCTATAGACAATCAGTACTATGTACAGTTATCCCTCCTGCACACTGTCTATATACAATCAGTACTATGTACAGTGATCCCTCCTGCACACTCTCTATATACAATCAGCATTATGTACAGTTATCCCTCCTGCACACTCTATATACAATCAGTACTATGTACAGTGATCCCTCCTGCACACTCTCTATATACAATCAGCACTATGTACAGTCATTCCTTCTGCACACCCTCTATATACAATCAGCACTATGTACAGTGATCCCTCCTGTACACTCTATATACATAATCAATACTATGTACAGTGATCCCCCATGCACACTCTCTATATACAATCAGTACTATGTTCGTGATCCCTCTTGCACACTCTCTATATACAATCATTCCTTCTGCACACTCTTTATAGACAATCAGTACTATATACAGTGATCCCTCCTGCACACTCTATATACAATTAGTTCTCTGTACAGTGATCCCTCCTGCACACTCTCTATAGACAATCAGTACTATGTACAGTAATCCCTCCTGCACACTCTCTATATACAATCAGTACTATATACAGTAATCCCTCCTGCACACTCTCTATATACAATCAGCACTATGTACAGTGATCACCCCTGCACACTTCCTATATATATAATCAGCACTATGTACAGTGATCCCTCCTGCACACTCTCTATATACAATCAGTATTCTGTACAGTGATCCCTCCTGCACACTCTCTATATACAATTAGAACTATGTACAGTGCTTATCGCTGCTCACACAGAAATGCAGCACATTTGTACACTCTGCATTTAATCGGATGAGCATGGACAGAGCTCATGTTCAGACACTTTAGACATTCAGGACTATTGACAGGGCTGAGCCCTACACACATCTCTCTCTACCCCTCCAGCACAGCTATGCACACCATGCTACAGCCGCATGGAGACATTCAGCACCAGGGACAGCACACAGCAGTACAGCAATGTTCAGCACCGCAGGCAGAGAACAGCACCTTGGCTGCACAGCATGGCGATCAGTCTGCATGCACCGATACTAACACACGGCTGCACAGCGGCACACAGCAGCCATATAGAGCTAACAGCAGAATACACACAGCACTAAAATACCTTTTTTATTAAGAATGATTGGGAAGTACAACACACTCCCCAGAAAAACACTAGGAAAGGCTCTCCCACCAGCCCTTGTAACCCATTCAGGAGAGGTCAGTCAATGGCTCCGATACTGACAGGCATGTGACTTTGTAAGGTCCAGAACACTTTCATATATTATGCCTTAGGCTGTAGAAGAGAGTTGTCCTTATACAATATATTACACTGGATGCACAGGGTAATCAGTGGGTCTCTCTTATGTCATGTCAGATGTCTAGGATCTAATATGATAAGTTGAATCGCTGATGAGTTTCTAGAGCAGTGCTGGTGCGGATTTCAATTCTGACTTTATTTTAGGAGATACTGGAACAGATCACACTTCTATTAGGATCTGTAATAAATGAAGACACTTTATTGTCCAATCCTAGTTAAAGACTCAAGACAGAATGATATAAGATATTATAAGACTAGTCTGACTATAACTGGGTGGTTTAACGTAGATGCATCTCAATACAACCAACACTTAAGACTAACAAAACAATTTTTATTGGACATTTAAAATTGTTAGTCATGTTTGCATATTTCAAACAGGTATGTAGACAAGATAATAAGGATCACATTAGGACCAGAACCGGACAGTCCCATCAGATCCCCCAGAAATCAGATAATCTCCTTTGTGGTCAAAGATCACACATTGAGCATCCTCTTTATGGCCTTCTAAGTTCATCAGCTGCCCAGATGTTAGCACCAGCACCTTGACTGTTCCATCATTGCTGGCCAGGGACACCAACTGGCCTGTAAAAGAGAAGAGACCAGGAGAGTGAGATTCACACTGAGGGTGATGCTGAGAATAATAATTAGACTTCAAGTGATGTGCGCTGAATTAATGTTTTTATTGGAAATAACTTCAATCCAAGCGTGATAAATCAATATAAATGAGACGAGCTGTCCATGCCAGCAAGTAAACTCATAAATCCTTAGCATGGACATCCTGTGCCTATTAGAATAAACACTTTAGCTGCAGGACAGCAGACAAAATATCTTACATTCTACTTATGTAAAATGGACAGAACACAGCAAGACATGTTATTTCCTGGATGTACCGCTCTAGTCAGTTCATTTAAAGATAAAAATATTCAGTAGGTCTTTTCGAGATCTCCTTTAATCTAGGTGTATGTTAGAATTGTGTTCAGTTCTGTCAGGCTTTTTGATGGAAAGAGCAACATGGTCATCAAAAACACATGAACCCAGATTGAGTACACGATAAGTCAATGGGATATGTCAGGATCCTTTTCAAAACTGCCATGTGGACATGTCCGAAACACATAGGCATTCTACTCTACCATCTGTACACACATTGCTTATAAAATGACCAAATAAAACAGTGATTTTAATTGGAGGAGCATTGGATTCCACTATGGATTACTTGTGCCCATGGCCAATTCTGAGATTGTCCATCCACCTTCCCATCTTGAGAAACAGACAACTAAGTTCGGCTTTCCTCGTTTTACTGTTCTTTGGCCTTTTTCGAAAGATGTCCTTGGTACTTTTCATGGCTTTGTTAGGCCTCTTTCACACGTCAGTGAAGCACAGACATGTGCTGTTTGTGGTCTCCACCGGCAGAACTAGTATCCACTGACTTTATTGTGTGTATTCACTCATCGGTGGTTTTCCTTATGAGTTTGTGGTGACACCACTGAAGTACTCCCTATTTTATTCGTGATTACGGTTCTCTCACACACATTACAGTCTACGGTTCAGTGGAAACCAGGGACACAACACAGATGATATCAGTGTTTGCTCCATAGTTTTCATAGATCATTGCTAGAATATCAATTTTCAGCCTAGAAGTTTCTGTAGAATACTGATGACACACAGAGGGCAAAAAACTGACACATGGACCAAACAGGGATCCTTCACAGACATCTTCAAGTATAAACCACTGACCATCTTATCATATAGGTATTCTCGGACATGTGAAAGAGACCTTAGGGATGGAAGCCATGATGTTGATATGAATACAGCAGAGCAATGAGTGACTTGTTCCCTACCGGAACAACGCAGTACATTGTATAGCAGCTGCTCGTCATATAACAGCTCAGCCCCATTCATGTTTTAACCACACACATTTTGGACCACAAATCTAAGTTCAGTTCTAGTTATTCAGTAAAGAAAGTAGTTGCACCATGCAAAGAGCCAGGCATCTTGGATGGTGATGATGAGTGAGACGTTTTAAGCAGCTAAGCTGATTAGAATTTTTTTATTTTTTTAAGAAACAAATCAATTTATTCCTGTTCAGGGGCTTTACCTGGTAACGCAACTTTGCCCCAGAAAATGCCCCCCCCCCTCACCTTTGTAAGTTATTGTTATACATGAACATTTGCTTAACAGTCTTACATACTGATTTATTAATGTGGTTTCAGCCTCTGTTTTTTTTGGAGATTAGATCATGAGACCACCAAATAGAGTCTCAATAGTAGTCACATGATATAACTGCCAAAAATAAAAGATGCTGAAAATACTGTACATCAACAAATGTATATGTAAGAATGTTAAACCAATAAATATGTATACCAGCTTACTTATAAATGGGGGACCTTTTTTCTGGGAGTGGATTGTCCCACAAAAAAAATGTTTTTACATTTAAATCCAGCCCATTATTAAAAACATTTTTAGTACATAGCTTTGTTTAAAAAAAATGCATATTTCCCTAGATATTCCAGGAATAATGTTAGAATATCACCACCTGCTGTTTCTATTGAACAGCCTTTTTATGTCCACCTCAATAAATGTACAGAGGTGGATGCACATGCTCAGTCTTACTCTTTTGGGTATGTGGTCCCTGGTGTGGTGAGTCGGCTCCTTCTGAAGCTACAGTAGATAGTTTTTTCTGTAATTGCTCTAATTGCCCAGGTGGATTCAGAGATGCTGTTCAATAGGGCAGCAGGTGGCGCTATTATCACTATTTCTGCAATATCTGGGGATATGAACTTTTTTTAAAAGTGTAAATCCCAAAAATGTTTATATTGGTCAGATTTGACTATAAACAGTATTTTGCATGGGACAACCCCTTTAAGTGGGGTTATCGTTGTTCTACGGAATCATAATACGTCAAAGCATCCATCACCTGTCTAATCATAGCATATAGTAACTCTTGATTTTACAACTACCAACATTGTCTGATGTAAATTTATTTATAAGGACAAAAGGAGTTTGAAATTTAGATGGTGAGTCAGACAGGGACCGATGTGAGCGATGACGATCTCTGTACAGCGCTACAGAAAGTGTTGGCATGATACAAATGAATAAAACAAATAGAATGCAATAGACAGGAATCTCTAAGGCAGATCCAATCTGATCCTACTTGGGAAGGAACACCAAGTACATTATCCCATAGGTTCTCCTTTTGCTGCTTTATTAGAGCTGTGCTTTTTCAATCTGGGGTCTCACTCAATTGTCCTTCAGGTCCAATAGACCATGGAGACGTCAGGATTGTTTTCTTTGAGTTAGCTGAAAAAATACACAGCATCGGAATGTAAAAAGGTGCAGGAACTAACCCTTTCATTGCTGTAAGCCATGTATCAGGTTTTACTTAAAATTTTTCTGACATTCTGTTCAGTTCCAGGGAGCATCTTCTTCTAACAAACTGTTCTGATGTTGGCAGCTGTAATTGTAGATATACATTTTCACTGCTGTAAACACGTTATATCCTAATGGTAATATATCTGTAAAATTACTTCAGAGATAATTATCCTGAAAAAAAACAAGCTTTCCGAAAATTGTCTTGCTCACTTTAGTACACCAAATAAAACATTTGCGGCTGCAAATCACTACTGTACTTTGATGTGAGTATGAGCCGTCTCATCCTACGCTGTTCACTTATATACTGAGGGAAGAGAGGGAATCTGCTTCTCAAGAAGACATCTGCTAAGATTAGAATCCTGAAAGTTGAGCTTAATAGGTCTCTTGGTGACCCATAAATCTTTCCCTGATTCAATGAGCGACCAGTGATGCCACAGCTATCAGATTGCTCATTGCGTATTGTGCTGGGGAGGGAAGACCCATAGTAGGTGGCAAGGCGCCAAGCAGATGTTTGTTTTACACATCTATACTTTAAAGTATTAACTACAGGCAAAATTCAGCATTAATGTAATAATGTGTCTGCTATAAAAACTGGTGAATTAATATCCATTTACCCTAGCTTTGATTTTCAAGAGTCAGATAATTTTTCCCTTTAACTTGAGCTTCTTGAAGTGGACGCTAAGCACCCAGTGAAGGCTCTCTTCAGGAGAATGTCCACCCTTGAACTCCCTCTTGTCTTTTTTTTAAAATCTAAATCGGTCAGAAATTCTGTGTGGATTAATTTTATAATACATTTTTATAGCGGTTGGAGCTCAGTTTACCTGATACAGAGCCCCAAATCCTCTAAATAGACATGAAATAATGGCCCCTGCAAATACAACTGGAAGAACATACTTGGTAATTTTACACTACACTTTATAATAGAACAATGTGCAGTAAATCCTCTACATGTCCCCTGGTGCTGACTAAAGGCAGCCAGAATTTTATCATTTAACAAAACAGTATGTCCATAAAAAGGCGTTTGGGTCTTTATTAGAGATGAGTGAATCGAAGCTGACAAAGGGGAATTCGATCCAAATTTCAGGAATTATTCAATTCACACCGAATCCAAATTTCCTCGCGATTCGTGGCAACGAATCAATTCTTTTTCCTAAAATGGCTGCTGCATGTGTAAGGACATGGAGAAAGGAACTCTGGGAAGGAGGGATCACCCATAATGCCATGCAGGGTCCCCCTGCTGTTAGATATCTAAGTATCCCCCCCAGTCTGACCAGAGCTCAGTGACAGGCCAGCATCAGGACGTTCTGTGTGGGCAGAGGAAACATAGCCCCACCCCCAGCCTTTGCCTGCACTTGCTCTAGGCTGCAATGCCCAAACATCAGACTGGGTGACTGGGCCTTCTGCTGCATCTGACCCACAGGCTCTGACCTCAGCTGCCGAACTGCTGGAGCTCCCAGGACCTTCCTATTAAAGCACCTGGTAAGTCCATCTAGTAAGAAGCATGCAGCAGTGTCTGTGGAGGAGGGGGTGCAGGGCTGCTGGGGTCACACTCTCATTGTAGCAGCCCTGCACTGCCCTCAAGTACTGATGGTCCTTGACCTGTAAGTTCCCACTGTCAGCTCTGTGCTTTCCCTGTACCCCTTAGGCCTCTGTGTGAGCTGCTTGTGTCCTGTGGGCTCCCTGTGACTGCAGGGCACAACCAAATGGCATGCTTGTGTGGTGCTTGTGACGTGGCCGTGCTGTGTTCAATTACCACATGGCTGTCTGGGCCATAGAGGGCTTTAGTTAAACTAATAAAGACAACATTGTTTAGGTGGTCTGCATTGTTAATGTATGAGCGCTTAATAGAACAGGTTCTGTAGACATCTATGTGGAATCAGCTTTAACGCCAACATCGACCTGTAAGGCTGAGTTCACACTTGAGTTATTTGGACAGTTTCGGCTCCGTGACTGCCCAAATAAGTGAAGCGTGCAGTGATTCTAAGAGTGATGCCTGTCATCTGCATGTCATAATGACTCACAGTATTATTTCACTACCACAGTAGACTCCCTATGCATGTTACTGCAAGGCACAGTGTTCTACACCCCTATAAAGGCTCTCTGCAGCCCGGAAATAGACATTTTTGAATGCGTTTCACCGCAAATAAATTCGGCGTTAAGCTAATTTTTTCTGAGAATTTGGCGAACCAGCGAATCGAATTTTTGAGAAATTCGTTCATCTCTAGTCTCTATCACAAAAACATAGACCTGCTTGCCTTAAAAAAAATTGCTAAAAAGTAATATTTTGGGAATGTTGAACCCAAAAATGATATGGTTTTAAAAGTTAGACATCCACTTTAAGATTAAAGTATCAATATCAATGTTAAACCAGGACTAGATTGAAGCCCGCTTTAGCTAAATGGTTAAGGTGGCTCATAGAGGGAAGGGTCTTATACATGGTGGTCTGTCTAGTTGACCCTTTGGGTACTGTGGGCATTGAATAGACGCAGAAGTAATCATGCCTCATGTTAAATAGCAATACAACCATTTTATGAAGTAATAGATACTATATTGTTGAATCACCTGCTGCTCAGAGAAGTTACACATATTTATAGATATCAGGTATGCATAAAATCCACCCACTTTAGACTACAGTAATTAATCTATTAGCTGCGACACGAAAATGTACCAGAGAATGTCAAAACCATGTTTCTTGTTTAAGCATCTATCTATCTATCTATCTATCTATCTATCTAATATTTGTCTCTTTCTCTAGATATATATATATATATATATATAGTATCTATTTTATCTATCTACCGATAGGAGCTCGATAGATACAATCTATGGTATCTATATTCTATCTATTTATCATCTAAGATATCTATTCCAGGCATGCTCAACCCGCGTCCCTCAAGCTGTTGCAAAACTACAACTCCCAGCATGCCCGAACAGCCTACAGCTATCAGTCTACAGCAGGGCATTGTGGGAGTTGTAGTTTTACAACAGCTGGAGGGCTGCAGGTTGAGCATGCCTGATCTATTCTATCTATCCAAGTGAGACTACCATGAGGTTTTTAACTATGTTTTTATTACACCTGAATTTGATTCACTGGATAATCATGTTATGGAAGAATTGTGGATGACATATGGACACTATATGGATCATCATGTAATGGACACTTTATGGATTACATTAATGGATTATGGACTCATGGACACTATGAGTTTTTATTTCTTTATATTTAAAATTTGTACGTATCACACTTTATTATGTAATCACGTTTTCTAATTGAAGCTGCTATATGTAGTATGCAATTTTGCATATGTATCCACATATTTTCACATACCATTGGAGTGCTGCCTTTTTTTCTACTATATCTAACTAGACCTTGGTGTCCGGTCTTTTTGGAGGAATTGCACCCAAGCCAACTAGAAGTGTGCTGCTCTTTGCCTTCTACTGATAATATTATATCTATCATCAATATCAGGAAGTAAGAAGAGACAGAGGGGATATGATAGAAGCTTTTAAATACATAAAGGGAATCAACACGGTAAAAGAGGAGAGAATATTTAAAAGAAGAAAAACTGATACAAGAGGACATAGTTTTAAATTAGAGAGGCAAAGGTTTAAAAGTAATATCAGGAAGAATTACTTTACTGAGAGAGTAGTGGACGCATGGAATAGCCTTCCTGCAGAAGTGGTAGCTGCAAATACAGTGAAGGAGTTTAAGCATGCATGGGATAGGCATAAGGCCATCCTTCATATCAGATAGGGCCAGGGGCTATTCATAGTATTCAGTATATTGGGCAGACTATCTATCTATCTATCTATCTATCTATCTATCTATCTATCTATCTATCTATCACCTTCACCTATCTTTCATATCTATCTATCTTTCAATCTATCAATCTATCTATCTATCTATCTATCTATCTATCTATCTATCCATCCATCCGAAACCATGCATGCACTACATTTCAGACTCCGTGCTAATCTTGTTACAGGGCAATACGATTTTTTCTTTGTGTATATCCCAGCTGTATGGATAAGACAGACTTGGGAAATGCTAACACATTTAAAATAAAAGAAATTCACATTCTCTTTTTACACTTTCAAAGCAAAGATTTAAGCTTCTAAGCATAAAGGAGAAGAAATATTTACAAATCTGAATTTTATCATTAAATTATTTAAAAGATAACTTAAACTTAAGTCACTTTGAAAATCAGAGGAGACGTACACATGATAAATACTTCTTATAAGTGAAATGCAGGTGATAAAAACACAGCTTTAACCTGCAAACGGCTCTGACTGAGCAAATAGATTGTTGTGACAGCAAAACCCGAATATAAACATTTATTCATTAAACTGCGCCCAAGTGGATTGTGCTGATGGAGATGCCTCATTTATATTCCCTGCAAGCTACTGAGGGGAGAAGAGGATCTGATCCAACCCATACGAGCACAGTACTCACTCATGCAATCATAAAGGGTTATTAGCCAATAATAGAATTTTCTGCTACTGTAATATGTATTATTTGTCTGCTGCATCATGAAAGGCGGATGATGAAAGAAGCCATGAAGGGCAGAACTTGCAAAAAAATAAAAAAAACTCACACGGCAATAATCTTGGTTCCCAATTCTCTATGCACAAAATACAAACAAGTCTCGGCTCCTAGAAATTGGAGGCATATATTGTTGTTTCTAAGCTTGTTCCACTACTTTCTAGACCTGAAATATGTTCTCTTTTATTCCTGCTCTGTATTTGAGTACTACTGTAATGTGAAATCTCCCTTCCAAGACTTTTCTGAGATTTCTATTCTGCATTTAAATTACTTCTATAAACTTCTGCACTTGCTGCAGAAATACTCGGCTCCCCCCCCCCCCTTTGAACCTTCCAATTACCCTTTTGTCATAACATCTTCAGACAAGTTCATGTAAGATGGATCTATTAAAATGATAAAATAGGGTATTAATAGAAAAACTACTGCCCCTGGGTTAGACAAAATAGCTTGCATTTTTAAGCTGAGCACTAAGTGTTCGTAGATTGGTACCTAAGATGAAATTATGTTTCACAAGATCTTGTATTACAACATGTTTAACAACACAAGATATAGAAACCCAATACCCTGGAGCGTTCTAGAAACAATGTGCTTCATCTATTATTCAGACGGCATAAAGCAGCTTGTGAACCTGCGGGTTGCTCCAATGTGAAGCATTGACGGTCTCCGAATAGTGATAACAAAGGGTCTGCTCACTTTTACCTGAGACACTGAATGTTATGTCCTTTCTCCAAGTGTGGACAAATCAATGGAAAATCGGAAGCATGCACAGATCTTATAGGGCCCCATAGCAAAGCATAGTATGTCCCTCTCTACCATCCAATGAGTTGAATTACAAATTTCTATTTTCTTTATGAAGTGGAGGAAAATTTTTATTAAAAAAAAAGTTGCGCTCCAACTCACCCAATTTACTCGACTTCTTTGTCGTAAATACGCAGCAGATGCTTAAAAAATGTGGTGCTCCTTCAGAAAACCCTATTTCTCAATGTATTTGCAGCAGAAAACTGGCCTGAGTATATTGATATATCTGCCCCAGACAGTTCTAAACCCTCTGTTTCCCATCATACAAATTTGGCTTCCTGAAACCACCACTAGGGGGAGCTAAAAAAAAACTATATAGTTACCATTGAACTTAATGGAAGATATAAAAATCTCTAGGTACTGGAGCAAGACAATCATGTGGTCTGTCTCCATGGTAGATATGCCATTGGTGAAAGTCTTTAACATCATCTAACTTGGAGAGGCTTTCTCTTTTTTTAGGGTACTTTCACACTATATGCCGGATCCGCCATGCCGCAAGTACCCGTGTGCTGCCGTGCTGTCCCCTTTGACTATATTGGGGCGGGGGGTGGAGCTAGGGCACAGAACGGCAGTGCACGGCATAGATCGCCGGGCTAAAAAGTCGGACCTGAAATACTTTTAGTCCGGCGATCTCCGGCCGTGCACTGCCGTGCTGCGCCGTAGCTCCGCCCCCGCCCCATTATAGTCAATGGGGACGGAGCGGCAGCACACGGGTACTTGCGGCATGGTGGATCCGGCAGGCTGTTCACCCGCCGGCACAGCCTGCCGGATAGCCACGCCGCAAGTGTGAAAGTACCCTAATATCTTGATAAATAAGGAAGCAAGTGCATTTCACATATGAAACAAATGGCTCAGAATGTCATATTTCAGTTTGAAAAAACAATTAGATTACAGTTTTTAATTTACAAAGGAAAAAAAAAAATATGTATACATTTATGAGATATAAGGTAGGTCGTAAAAAAAAACAAAAAAAAAACTTTGCTAGTATTTAGGAATTCCATTACCATTCACAGCTTATCTACTCCCCACCCCCCTCGCACAATTTAGGGAGTGCAGGTTAGTGCAAGTATAAAGCTGTAGTCTGCTCTCATTGCATTCATTGGAAGCCGTCTGGCACCAGAAGAGGTATAGAGTGAGCTCAGCATGCATGTTGGTACCTGCATTCCCTGGATTTAATGGAGGCCATTATTGCACCAAAAATGGTAAAAGGCAGAATGGACCCAGCATGCGTGTAGAATCTGCACTTCCTGAATTTTATGGTGGCCGTTATGGCACATAACAGGTAGTATTTATTGTTAGGTTCCCGTCTTACAGAGATCACCTTGACATTTGGCAGACGGGCCCAAATAATTTAGAAAGTAAGTGTAGTATTAGCACCAGAATATGTTCTATAATGATGGCATTATTGTACTTTATTTGTGTTTCCAGAGTGCTGTTGCATTGTGTTTTTTTATCTCAAAGGGATATTACATCATAAAATTACCAATTGTTTAAATCACGTTTCAGTGTTAATTTTAAAAAAACTTGACGAAACTAGCAAGTTTTTTTTTTATTATGAATTTTCACACTAGCCACAAGGCTTAATAATATGTTGAGATTTTCTGTTCTGTACAGATAACTTTTCAGTAGTTATCTCATTATCATCACAGGCTGAATTACAATGACAGATATCACCTCAACATTGATAATAGGTGACATTACAGCTCATCTTCTCCCTCCTGACCACTGCACAGGTCACAGAGAATGCCTACTCTCCCATAGAAGTCAACGAGGGCCCCTCCAGACCGTTGTGTCTATGGCCCAGGTAGCTGCTCTCAAAGAATAGGCTATGTGGCCAGTTTGAAAACTGCATGATTTTAGGATTATTTTTACAATACCGATAGGGATATGGGCTTATTTTTTAAAGAATCATTCTCTGATTATGTATTCCTTTTAAGTACATGTCTCCTAGGTCCTCTGATGTGGAATAGAATTGTGTCTGAACAAACATACAGTACCAGTGTTTTATACTTTTTTTAAATTCTCCACTAATCCTGCAGCAGATTAGAAGTAACATCGCACCATCAGAGTTTGGGCTCCAACCTACTGCAGTGTTTCCACAAGTAGATCTGTTTTTTGGTGGAATTAGAGAGCTGTTAGTCTAATATAAGCCATTAAATTCAGCCCATGTCTCGGTATTTCTTGCTAGCACTTCCAAGATGGCAAGGGCTAGATCAATCAAGGCTTGACTTAAGTTGTGTTCAAACTTGGCAGATGAAATGAGAAAGGTTCGTGCTCATTTTTGTGAGAGACTGGAACATTATTGGCAGGGAAAATACTTACTTTGTGAATAAGTTGCAGTGTCTTACCCAGTTTTACTCATAAAGTATGCACGATCCTAAGAGATCTTCTGTATGTCCAGGTGATTGTAAATGTATGCCAAAACATAAGACAAACTCACCTATCTGAAAAACATGCTACACTAAAGGGTAGATCAGTGATGGGCAAACTATGGCCCGCGGGCCGTATATGTCTCGGCGGACCTTTTTATCCGGCCCGCAGAGCTGCACTGCGATGGGAAGCTAATTTGTTCACTTTACTTGCCACTGACGTAATTGCAGAGAAGCGCAGTAATCTTGCGCAGGCGCACTTGATACAGTAGTCTGTGCCCGTGCGGACTACTGGCAGAGGCATCGTCAAGCGAATTGCGCATGCGCCGTCTTCCAGCGGACCTAGCTCGACGATGCCTCTGCCAGTAGTCCGCATGGGCGCAGACAACTGTATCCAGTGCACCTGCGAGATAGTGCAGGCGCTTCTCTGCATTTACCTCAGCGGCAAGTGAGGTGAATAAATTAGCTGTACGGAGAGCGGTGCTGGGCTCCAGGAGCATTAATACTGAAATAATTTAAGCTACAGTATTGAGGGTCACTAGATGACACTTATGGGGGTCTGTGGATGACACGGATATGGGGGATCTGTGGATGACACCGTTATGGGTGATCTGTGGATGACACCGTTATGGGGGATCTGTGGATGACACCGTTATGGGGGATCTGTGGATGACACTGTTATGGAGATCTGTGAATGACACCGTTATGGGGGATCTGCGAATTGCAACAACAAAGCTAACTCCAGACTTTGATGCCTTAGCAAAAAAGGAAGACCAACAACACTGTTCCCACTAAAAATTGAAGGTGAGTTATACACACTATGTTATGAAAGAAATACATTGCATAAAAGTTTTGTACAATAACTCTTTTTATGCTTTTATACCTTGAATTAAACTAAACCTTTAATGTTACGAAATTTAAATTTAATTTATATTAATTCACACAAATGCCCCATTCATCTACTCTTGGTCCAGCCCCGAGTCCAATATATGAACCCATTGTGGCCCATGAGTCAAAAAGTTTGCCCACCTCTGGGCTAGATGGATTCTGCTGTATATTAGAATGACACTTTCCATTTTCTAAGAGACTTCCCTACTCTACTTCAGATATAACTGAAAAAAATCTCTCTAAATGTCCTAAATTGCTTCTAAAATTGAGCGAATTCCCTTTGGTTATTTAGTGAGCTCTGGAGGATGGTTGAAGGGGGAGGGGGGTTACTAGTTCTCATTAAAGGGCAGATTTGTACCTATGAAACTGGCTGACCTGTTACATGTGCACTTGGCAGTTGAAGGCATCTGTGTTGGCAACATGTTCATATGTGCCCGCATTGCTGAGAAACATGATGTTTTAATATAAGCAAATGAGCCTCTAGGAGCAATGAGGGCGTTGCTATTACACCTACAGGCTCATCTTTCTCTGCAACTGCCGCTTGTTTAGCTTGTTTAGATTTTACTAACAATTTTGTTGAATTTTCTATAACTTATACAATCGTTTTACGTCAATAAAAATCTTTTCCACTCAGGCAATATTTGTACTATTACTGTCGGTGTCAGACAGTAGTAGAGGAAGCAATTCTAAGGTCAAAAATGCCAACCATACAGGACTATTGTGCAGATTAGTCCTGTATGGTTATTGCTGGTGATATCTCTCCAAATCCAGGCCCCCCTCAGCAAATACCCACTATCCCTCTACCTCCCACTACAAATCTCCTTCTACAAATTTCTGCAACCCCTTAAACCTAATAACCATTCCTCTGACCCCTGCTCCTCTGGTTCCTTTTGCAGGAGCATTATGGAATGCTTGCTCTGTCGTAACAAACTGTCCTACATTCATGACCTCTTTATCTCTCAAAAACTTTCCTTTCTGGGTCTCACAGAAACATTGCTGACACCCTTTGACACCTCCTCCACTGCTGCGCTCTCTTATACTGGATTGCACTTAACTCACAACCCCTGCCCTGGCTGCAAACATGGTGGAGGAGTTGGTCTTCCCCTATCAGATACCTGCTCATACAGCCCAACTCCACTGCCACCATCCATTACGCTTACTTCATTTGAAGTACCTCTGTTCACATCTACTCTCCCTCCAACTTCCAAGTAGCTGTCATTTACCGCACCCCAGGCCCAGCCACCATCTTTCTTGACCAATTGAACACCTGGCTACACTTTCTTTCTGCCAAAATCCCCACTATCATCATGGGTGACTTCAACACCCCCATTGACACCTACCACTCAGCCGCCTCTAAACTCCTATCATTCTCTTCCTCTTTCGGCTTCTCACAGTAGTCTTCCGCTCCCACCCACAGAGATGGTCACACTCTGGATCTGATCTTCACCCACCTCTGCTCCCTATCTAACCTTTCCAATTCGCCTCTCCCCCTATCCGACCACAACTAACTCACCTTCTCTTCACTGGTCTCTCCTGCTACTCCCCTTGTCCACATACTAACACACCCCCACAGGAACCTTAAACATCTCGACTTTCACTTGCTTTCTGACTCTTTTCTGCCACTCTCTACCATTTGTTCCCTCCAATACCCAGATGCTGCCACCACCCTGAATAACACCACAATAAGTACAGTTCTGGACATTGTTGCCCCACTCACACACAACAAAACTCGAAAAATCAACAGACAGCCCTGGCACACCAACCTGACCAAAAAACTCAGACAAGCTTCCAGGGCTGCGGAGCGGTGATGGAAGAAATCCCACTCTAAGGATCACTTCACCGCATACAAGCAATCCCTCATTTTCAAATCCTCACTCGCTGATGCAAAACAGGCTTACTTCTCATCTCTTTCCTGTCCCACAGCCCCAAAGAACTTTTTAACACTTTTAACTCCTTTCTTCGTCCCCCAGCGCCCCCACCTTCTCCTCTCATCTCAGCTGAGGACTTTGCCACATACTTCAAAAAAAAAATAGTCAACATCAGAGAAAGCTTCTGTGCACAATCCCCACAGACCCTCTACACAACTGCTCAGTCCTCTTCTCCCAAAACCCACTTCTCCACCAATACAGAAGAAAAACTCTCCACTCTACTCTCCATTCACATCTCACCACCTGTGCACTTGACCCAATCCCATCCCACCTCATCCCTAACCTCACCACAGTGTTTATCCCAGCCCTGACTCATCTCTTCAACCTATCACTAACCTCTGGTGTATTCCCCTATGATTTTAAACATGATACAATTACACCCATCCTAACAAAGCCTTTACTTGACCCATCTTCTTTGTCCAGTTATCGCCCCATATCATTTCTTCCATATGCCTCAAAGCTACTTGAGCAACATGTTCATTCTGAACTGTCCTCTCACTTCTCCTCCTGCTGCCTCTTTGACCGCCTACAATCTGGCTTTCGACCCCACCACTCAACTGAGACTGCCCTTACCAAAGTCACCAATGACCTACTAACAGCCAAAACCAAAAAACATTACTCTGTCCTCCTCCTCTTTGACCTGTCCTCTGCCTTTGACACTGTCGACCACTCCCTTCTGTTACAAACTCTCTCATCTCTTGGCATCACTGACCTGGCCCTCTCCTGGATCACATCATACCTCACAGAGCGGAAGTTTAGCGTCTCCCACTCTCACACCACCTCCTCTGTCCTAGGACCCCTGCTCTTTTCTATCTACACTTTTGGCCTGGGACAGCTCATAGAGTCCCATGGCTTTCAGTATCACTTTTATGCCGACAACACAAAAATCTACCTCTCTGGTCCAGACATCACCGTCCTACTATCCAGAATCCCACAATGCCTATCTTCCTAATCCACTTCCTTCTCCTCTCGCTTTCTAAAACTTAACATGGATAAAACAAAATTCATGATCTTTTCCCCATCTTGCTCAATCCCCCCCCCCTTCCCCCCAACAGACCTATCTAGCACGATCGATAGCTTTACACTCTCACCGGTAAACCAAGTCCACTGCCTTGGAGTGACCTTGGATTTTGCCCTCTCCTTCTGACCACACATCCAAGCCCTTTCCACCCCCTGCCGCCTCCAACTCAAAAACATCTCCAGCATCCACGCTTTCCTCAACTTTGAGTCTGCGAAACTGATTGTACATGCCCTCTACATATCCCGCCTAGACTACTGCAACATTCTCCTCTGTGGCCTTCCATCTAGCACTCTCACACCCCTCCAATCTATCCTCAACTCTGTTACACGACTGATCCACCTCTCACCCTGTTACTCCTCTGCCTCTCCCCTCTGCCAATACCTTCACTGGCTCCCCATTGCCCAGCGAATTCAGTTCAAAATACTAACAAATACATACAAGGCCGTCCACAGCCTGTCCCCTCCCTACATTTCTGAGCTACTTTCCGATACATCCCCACACGTAATCTCCAATCCTCACAAGACCTCCTTCTCTCCTATCCTCTTATCACCACTTCCCACAATAGCTTCCAAGATTTCTCCTGTGCATCCCCCATGCTCTGTAACTTGCTACCCCAACACATAAGACTCTCACCTATAGTGGAATCCTTCAAAAGAAACCTAAAAACCCACCTCTTCAGACAAGCCTACAACCAGTGACCCTGCTGCCTCTATACCGCCATGACCAAATTTACCCTCTCCTTCTGTGTCCTTCTCCCATACCATGTAGATTGTAAGCCCTCACGGACAGGGCCCTCTTTCCTTCTCTACCAGTTTATAACTCGTCTTGCATGTATACCTCTTTTCATATGTACATCGCTATGGAATGAATGCCGCTTTAATAATAACTAATAAATAAATAAATTATTCAACCTATAACTTTCGATGAATTCTGTTAATTTCTTGCTATATCCATTTATTAACACAGCCTAGTAAAACCCTCAACAAGCTGCAATCCACATCAAAACCACCGGGTAGCCAAACATTTATAAATTTAGCATGTACATCTCCTGACAATGTATCTCAAAATCTTCTTTTTTTTTTTTTTTCAAAACTGATCCTCTTATACCACACATCTCACCCATTGACTTTAATACTACACACCATCTATCTATCTATCTATCTATCTATAGACAGGTAAGGGTCTGTTTCTGGAAGAAAGAAGACATGTATTTCTAAGGAAGGACACCTCTTACGTCTATTTTTAATTTCATGGTATCCAGACCAGAAAGCATCGCGTGCAATAATCAAAAAACTGATTGGCCTCTTGTTGTAGGTGGGCCACCTAAAGGGGTTGTGCCATAAATAAATGTTAGTTTAATATCCAATGTAAAAAACTAGTACTTTTGTAATTTATTTTCTGTTACAAAAATGCTCCAGTTGTGAGATACTCTCTGTACTCTGTACTTTGTTATGATGACGCTCCACCAACTGAGGTGGTCGCACATGCTCAGTCCCATCCTTCAACCACCACCAGCCGTATCTACCATTAGAAGCTGTGACAGATACAGTTGAGAGCTGCAGCAGAAAAGACACACTCCCTGAGATAGACCATACCCCCTGAGCTGCAATCATGAAGAAACTCTAGTAGAGCAATTGGAGCAAGCAATGCATGGAGAGATCTCCCAATCCATGTGAGGAACGGGGCTGGTTCTAGCTTTGTTAGAAAGAGAACATTGTGTACTATATAATTTTCTGATTTTTCACAATTATTCCCAGACATTGTAAAGGTGGCATCCTTATTCTAACAATCTGCTCTATTTCTTTCCAAGGTAATAAGATTCAACTGGACATGCAAACATTTCAGAGGAATTCCACCATACATCTACAAAAAGATGACCTTTTGTTCCAGTGCATGCCTTTCTCGCTGCTGCTGTGGTGCATCTAGTTGGATTCATTAAAACAAGTATAAATCATGCCACATTCTGTTTCAGAAATTCTCAAATGTATATGCGATACCAATAGTGTATAATTTGGGAAGCTCCTGGAAACAGGACAGGCATTTATTCGGCTACTTGGGAAAGCATGAAGCAAAACTACAAACACTTCTGCATCTCTATATTCACTTAACATACAGTCCTAGTTCTAGTCTTTCTGAGCAAAAAATAATGTGCTAAACTTACTGAAACTAACAAAAATGCAGCTTACAAAAACAACATCAAAAATAGCCTTTATTTAGAAAAGGCTACCATTTTGTGCATACAGCTCCTCTGCAGTCTGATGTAGTGTTTTTCATTTGCACCTTCTACTGTCTCTAGATTAGCAGACAGAGAGAAGGGACTGGTTTGCTTGTGGTCTGTAACCCTTGAGACACATAAATCTGCTTAGGAGTTAAGGATACAATAAAGGAAAATATTTTTAATCAAAACGAGATGCTTTTTATTGAAGAAACACTGGAGGAAAACATTTTTGCAAAAACAGCACATATACTTCAACCAGTTCAAGACTGGGCCATTTACCCCTCTTCCTGACAAGCAGCATTTTCTTTTTTTTCAGAGCATCCATCTTTAGGCATAACTTTTTTTCCCATTTAGTTATGTAAATAATTTTAGACCATTTCTAAGTGATATGTGAGACTTTATTTTTGTTTATTTTTATTTAACTTTTTTTGTTTTCATTTTTTTATAACCAGGAAAAAAATATAATAAAATGGGGAAAATAGTCAGTTTTTTTTATATTTTTAAACCTTTTTGTTAATAGCACAAAATGCATCTAAAACATGTTTTTTTTATTTATGTCCTCTTTTCCTAATGGTTGTTTTGATATATGGGGTATACAGGTAATGGTGGCTGGGGACAGGGCTCGAGGCTGTATTGTGACATGTGGTGTAGGTTTTTATTTTTATTTTATTATTATGTCTTTTTTTTATTATATGATTATACAAAACCATTGTTGGACATTTACCTTATAGTTTTTTTAATAATTTATTGCTGATTTCTCTTGTAACTGGGACTGACATAATAGCCCCAGTTACATTGGAAGTACAACTCTATACAACCTCTCTGCACAGCTGATCTGGGTCTGCTAAGACCAATCAGCTCGCACAGACTACGCGGCCCTGGTGATCACATGACTGCTGGGGCTGGATAAGGAAGAGGCATTGCAGTTTTGCGATCTAAATATACAGTGGTGACTAAGTGCTGTATATAGATTGAAAAACCATCCCTGCCTTCTCTGTGGGAAGCCCATCTGTCACTGACAGACTTCCCATCTGATCATATTTTCTCTAAGATCTTGAGGCCACTACCTTCATAGTAAGCAGAGAACATTTAGCACTTTTTATCCTAGGTCCAAAATGGAGGAAAGACTATTACTGGAGTCTGGACCCAAAGAATGCTCGATCCCAATGGTATTGTAATCGAGTAATCAACTTCAGTTTCCACCTAAGTAGGCAAAAACCTAAACTCTATAAATGCAAATGTAACAGTAAATAATAGAACAAAGAATCTTGACAGCCCTATCTTATAATGAAGCCACCCCTAAAAAAGCTGATTTCATGATTAAAGGGACCAAAGAGTAGAACGTATTTCAGAAGGTTGTGATGAGGTAGAAACATCACCACTTAATTGAAATGTTTTGCTATTCTCTATATAAATAGCTTACAACACTCATGAGACATATGTCCATTAGGCAATACTGAAGGTTTCATTACGTCCAGAACAAATCGTTCGTTGGTTCTTGAATCATCAGTCAGGTCATTAAATGTGGCCTTTCAACTTCAACAGCTGTTGACTATCTCTCCCAAGTACCCCATAGCCATACATGCTTGGTTTGGCTAGATAAGTGTTTTCAATAAGGAGAGGAGAAAGATTCTACCAGCAGTTTACGTCTCTGAAGAATAAAAGGATCAAATGTTGAAATTAAACATGACCGATCCTTCACCTCCCAACATAATCTGTCTGGGGAGAGTCAGAAGATCTTCATCCACATTAGATTTTCAGTTGGTCCACAGAAAATGGCAGATTTGGCCAACAATAGTCTAATGTTTATGGGGAGTTTCTTCCGTGACTAACTTGGTAAAATGTCTGTTTATATTTGAGGTGCACAACCTGTGGCCTGCATGTGGCCCACAGAGCCACAGTTTGCAGCTCTCATCCTGCTGGACAAGGAATATAGCTGATGTGTGCAATCAGCTGTGTTTCTGACCAGAGCACTGTACGGCGTGGGGTTAAAGCTCCTGCTCCTGAACTCAAGCAGGAGTAGGTCAGGTCTATGCAGTGAATGAAGGACGCGACCATGATGCTTCCTCTGTTGGACCCAGCCGTCATGTGATTGCTGGGTGTCTCAGAGGCAGCACAGAGCTGTAGGGTTTTAGCAGATGCTGATCAGCTCTGCCTTGTACAAAGCCCCAACAGGTGGTTGTTTTCCCTGTAACTGGAGCTCCTTTGGATGCCCTAGCTACAGAGGAAGATGCAAACAAGATGCAAAAAAAGTAAAAAAGTGGCCGTGTCCCCAGAGGAAAAAGATGTAAAGGAAAAATTACAAATAAAAGGTGTCAGTGTCCCCCAGAAGCTTTAATGACCTCAAGGGACATATTAAGTGGCAAAAATATGCCTAAAAAAAGTTAAAAAATTCTAATAAAAACACCCACACCAACCAAAACCATCGCCATTATTGCCCCGTTAACATGACAGTATATATCGTATTTCTCGCCCTATAAAAGACAAACCTAGGTTTAGAGGAAGACAATAAAAAAATAATATTTTTCATTAGACCTCAGATCAGGCCACCAATCAGACCCCCAAAGCTAATCAGACCTCAGCTAACAGCCCCAATCAAAACCCCAATGTTAATAAGACCCCAACAAGACCTCAGATCAGACCCCCAATCAGACCTCAGCTCAGACCTTAATGTGAATGACCCACAATCAGACCTCAGATAAGTGCCCCATGCCTCTCATCAGCCCTCAGTGCCTCATATCAGCCCCGAGCAGCACCCATAGCCTCATATCAGACCCCAGCAGCACCCATTGCCTCATATCAGCCCCAGCAGCCCCCATTGTCTCAAATCAGCAGCCCCCATGGTCTCAGATCAGCAGCTCCTATTGGCTCATGTTTAATTAAATTAAAAAAAACACCTCTCCTGCTCCAGATGCCGCCGCCGCTCCTCTTCTCCATTCCTCCTGCTCTGTTGGCTGTGCTATGATCTGATGTTCACAGCGTGAGGTCACAGAACACCCTCACGCTGTGCGCAGCCACAGCACAGCCAACAGCCGAGGACCAGGAAGCGGTGAGTACAGAGCCTTCACCGCTTCCTGGTTCTCCGTTACTAATGAGCGCTTCCATAATGGAAGCGCTCATTAGTATTTGCCCCCACTTTTGGGGGAAAAATGCATCTGATGGGGCGAAAAATACGGTATGTTACATATCAAAATGACCAATACAAATGACCAAAATAGGGGAACCTATTTTAATAATATGTTTGTGGTGTCAGATTGTATAGTTAAAGAATAAGGAGCTATAATATATAGCAAATTAAAGTAAAAAAAGAAAAAAGTTAAAAAATATATGAACCCTTTCCTAATGTAGCGATTTTCTGGTTTTGCGTCTCCGTTTTCCACTCCCTGCCTTCCTGGAGCCATAATTTTTTTTTTTTTCATTGACATAGCCGTATGAGGGCTTGTTTTTGCAGAACAAGTTGTTCTTTCTAATGTCACCATTTAATGTGTTATATAATGTAGTGGGAAGCAGGTAATTCCAAATCGGGTGGAATTTGAAAAAAATACAAATAAATAAATGCTATTCCACCACAGTTTTACAGATTTTGTTTTTACAGCGTTCACTATGTGGTAAAACTGACTTTTTTATTTTTATCACCATATTCTGACACCTTTTTTATAGTTATGTCTACGGAGCTGTGTGAGGGCTTATTTTTTGCATAACGATCTGGTAATACCATTTTGGGGTTAGTAAAACATTTTGATTACTTTTTATTCAATTGTTTTTGGGTGGTAATGGCGAATCAGCCATTTTTTTTTCATTACGCCACTCACCATATGGGATAAGTTTTTTTAGATTTCAATAGTACAGGTGTTTTTGCATGTGTCAATGCAAAAATCATTATATGAATTTTTTTATTATTTTGATTTTGAGGAAAAAGTCGTAATTTGACATTTTAAATTTTTATATATTTTTTAAAACATTTTATTTTTACTTTTTATTAGGCCCTCAAGTGGACCACAACATGCAATCATTAGATTGCAATTTGTATAGGGTAATGGCATTTTCTCCATTATACTATAAAGAAATAGGTCAGTCAGTTCAGTGCTGCCACCTGCTGGCCTGAATTGTAATATACAGTTAATGAGCTTGGAAGGCTGATACAGGCTATTATTAGGAATTGTATTAGGAAGCCTAATACAATACTTTGAATGAACGCCTTCCCCGATCTACGCCAGGGGGAGGCGTTCCAACCAGTGAGGTGCATGCTTTCGGGTTTCCGGCATCTGAGAGATTAAATGTCCGAGATCGGAATTACTGCCAGCCACGGACATTAACCACGGGTGTCTACTGTATGAAACAGCAGGCACCCGGTAGCTATGTCGCTCTCTCCACTCTGGAGGGGGCGCTATATTTAAGGACTAGACATCCACCATACATGTACTACGGATGTCAACAAGAGGTTATAAAGGCCTATGTGTCACATAAAAATATTATTTTGGTACTCCAACAAATAAACTTACAACCGTTAAACGACCAATGCTAAATCACGAAAATGTGTCTGGTGAAAGTGTCTATTAAGGGAAAGTGCTTACTGCTTATTGCAGGGCACTGTTCCCACAGATATAACCTATAACTGAGGGACAGGAGGTGGTAATAATCAATAATTGCCGTCCTCTGCAGTGAAGTAAAGCATTCATCTATGAATAACCCCCTATTACACTGTATGATTTTCAGGTCAATTACTGGGAACATTTGCTTATAGGAACGATCATTACCGATAACTGGCCGGTATAATTGTGCCGCATATCGGCTGATAAACAAGAAATCACTCATTTGTTTCCTGATTTGCATCTTTCAACAGGATAAAAGCTTTACGGTAATCGTCAGCAGATCATCCTGTATAATCAGGTATGTACTGCCGATAATCAACAAAACTGAATGAGGGGGAACGACTGCGGTAGCGATCATTCCTCCCCCAATCACTTTGCATAAACCTGTGTAATAGACCGATGGAAACAAGCGCCCATCAACTTTTTTTTGCAGCCCCTTGAAATAAAGCGATGTGACAATGCAGCCCCTAGACCAAAAACTGGTTGTGCACTCCTGGTTTAGATGGAGATCTGAGTGCACAGACATATCTTTGCAAAATACCACAAACTAAAATATAGTTTTGATGCAATTAATTTATGCTGTTGATTACTTTGTTCTGAACTTTAAATTATAAATCATAGTCCAAAGTGATAGAACTCCTCACAAAATGAATACACACCATTGTAATAGTAGCCCATATTCAAGCGTTGCTGTAATGCACCCTTGATACGTTTTCTTACACGGTTCATTAGAAGTAGGACCTGAAGAACACTTACAAAAGCTCAGGGAATGAAATAGCATATGGTCTTTTTGATCTTTTAATTTAATTAATGTTCGCCCCCTGGAGTGAGACCATAAAGCCGTGATGTGCAGGTGCCTTGCAGACTTTCCTAATAATCAACAGGGTCTTCCTTGTTCTGTTCCTCTGAAAGAACACCGCCTTACATTTTTCATTCATGCCTGAAGGTGCAGGAATTCTGGAGCACAGCAGAGAGAAGAACTGGCTTCGTCCAGAAATTCAACCTTATGTGTCCATGGAATGATGTTAATTTTGAACACAATGCGGGAGATTTATCATGAGAGACATTTTTAAAGTCAGCTTGGCATTTGACATTTATCAAATCTTGCATCTATTAAAGGGGTTGTCCAACCTAGTCACTGGCTGCAGTCACTTCTCTGTGGAAGTCAACAGACGAGGACTGGACGTCCAGTGAAAAGAACCAGAAAGCGGGACAGAACAGCGACGGGCAGCAGATTAGTACGAATTTAGCCAGAGGTACAGCTTGCTGGAAAAACCTTAAAAGGGGTTGTCTCATTAAGACAACTTATATAACGTGTTGAGCAAACTTGTGTTTCAAGTATAAGGTTCGGATTATCTAAGAATTCAGTTATGGATTCCGCTACCACGGACAATAACGGAAATCTTAGATAACCCGAACCTTGTACACCGAACTTGATATACAAGTTTGCTCAACACTACCTATATATCAATCTGCCCAGCTCAGCCTGCTCTATAACATGCCTGCAGATAGCACAGCATTTCATGGTGACAGGTTCCCTTTAAAGGGCTTCTGTCACCCCCACTGATGTCATTTTCACTAGCTGACATTAGCTACTTGCTAATGTCAGCTGAGTTCAAACATATGTTTCCTAACTTTTTTCCTGCTTTCTATCTTCTAAAAAACTTACTTTTGTGATATGCAAATTATCTTCGCTACCAGCAAGTTGGGCGGGTACTTGCTGGTAGCCGCTGCATCTTCATGCCCTGGGAACGCCCCCTCTTCTTTTGATAGACAGGGCCAGCGCGCTCTCCTCCTCCCGCTGGCCCTGTCTGCAGCTGCAATCCCGCGCCTGCGCCGTATCGGTCTTTAGTCGGCGCAGGCGCTCTGAGTGAAGGACGCTCGCTTAGGCGCTCCGTCCTCAGTGCGCCTGCGCCGATGACGTCAGCCCTACACCCAGAAGAAAAGACGCTGGCATCGCCTGCTGCTTACCAGCCATGCCGGCGTCTTCTCTTCCGGGTGTAGGGCTAACGTCATCGGCGCAGGCGCACTGAGGACGGAGCGACTAAGCGAGCGTCCTTCACTCAGAGCGCCTGCGCCGACTAAAGACCGATAGGGCGCAGGCGCGGGATTGCAGCTGCAGACAGGGCCAGCGGGAGGAGAGCACGCTGGCCCTGTCTATCAAAAGAAGAGGGGGCGTTCCCAGGGCATGAAGATGCGGCGGCTACCAGCAAGTACCCGCTCAACTTGCTGGTAGCGAAGATAATTTGCATATCACAAAAGTAAGTTTTTTAGAAGGGCATCTGTCAGCAGATTTGTACCTATGACACTGGCTGACCTGTTCCATGTGCACTTGGCAAAAATGATGTTTTAATATATGCAAATGATCCTCAAGGAGCAACAGAGGTGTTGCTATTACACCTAGAGGGTCTGCTCTCTCTGCAACTACTACACCCTCTGCACTTTGATTGACAGGGCCAGGCAGGTGTGATTAAAACTTATTTTAATTTAGGGTGCACGGGCACTGCCCGATCCGTCCTGCCGCTCTGTCCCCATTGACTATAATGGGGCGGGAGGCGGACTAAAAGTCCTGCATGTCCCAATTTTCAGTCCGGCGATCTTTGCCGTGCTGCGCCGTAGCTCCGCCCCAGCCCCATTATAGTCAATAGGGACAGAGCCGCAGCACGGCAGTGCACGGGCACTTGCGGCAGGACGGATCCAGCAGGCTGAATAGCCTGCCGGATCCGTCCTGCTGCAAGTGTGAAAGTACCCCAAATTTAAAGACTCTGCAAAGGAACTAGTATACATGGAGTGACTTAAAAATGATATCCAGAAAACTATCCACCTATTTTTATAGCTCCTGGGTCTCAGTGCAATATCTGTATCAGTTCCCTGAAATTATTCTGTCTTCTTATGTCACAGAATGGCCTATTGCCTATTTACCAGAATTCATATGTTGATGACTTATTCCCAGGATAGGTCATCAAAATCTGTTTGGTGGAGGTCTGACCCATGGTACCCCGCTGATCAGCTGTTTGAAGAGGCTGTGGCGCTCTAGTGCTGTGCTTGGTAAGCTGTGAGGAGGCCACAGTGCTCACCAGTGGTGGTGCTGGGTGTCTGACTGGGAACTCAACGTGGCCCTGGAAACCTAGAAGTAGCCCCATGTGGGGAGTCCAAATTGACAGAAGGTGGGGCAAAACAAGTAGGCATGGTCAGCAATACTGTGGTGCAGCATAAAAAACCGCCCCGGTAGGAACAAATACCAGAGTGTAGCACAAAATACCACCACCCTAGCTACAGTATTCAAGTCAATGCAGTTGAATTCCGGAGGGTACCTGTGGCCGCCGGCCAGGTGTAAAAGAACCGAATGCTCCCACATTAATTAATGTTGAGAACATCAGATCATGTACCTGGCAGATGGTCGTGAAAAGGGCTCGGGTGGACCCCAGGGCATTGGCCCACCGTGAAATTCCCCTGTAGGGTGTATGGCCAGTCCGCCCCTACCCTCCGATCAGATATTGATGACCTATGGTGAGGAGTACCGGAAAACCCTTTTAACAATGATATGACTCGATAAAAGAAAACGATAAAAAAATAATAATAATAGCTGTTTTACCAGATTTAGCTTTACCCGGACAACAGCACCATACGATAAAATATGTGTGATAAAATATGTACTGTACTTATCTCACTATAGCCATGAGTCAGGACTGTACTGAATCTGATACTGTCGAATGATCTGAAGATGTAAAGCATCATTGCAGTGGTGATGCTAGGGAGGCTCGTCCCCATCCCCGCTTGCTATTGGCTGGTCCGCCTCTCCCCCCCCCCCCCCCCGACACCGGATGTTTTCATTGGCGCATGGGGAGAAGCAGCAGTGGCGGTGGGGGGACCAGGAGCAGTTCAGGGAGCAGAGTAAATATATTCCCTGTGAGGGGCCGGCATATGGGGGGGGCAGGTTATAGTATTGGATGACCTCTTTAAATAACACCTCTCATGAGGTAGGGTTGATCCTAATGATTATAATGAGGCCTCACTTGTGACAATCGGTTGCGGCACTGGCGAGAGAATATAGTTTGATTTATATGCAAATGAGGTCTTCAGAGCTCAGAGGGGCGTGTCCAGCGCGGAAAAGATGAGGCGCTGCAGTGCACTGAAGGGCCAGGCCCGACCCTCAGTGCACAGAAGGACTTATTTGCTTAAAGAAAAAAAGCATTTGCCACAACCCATTTTCACAAAACTTCTATCATTTTAATCTGCAGGATCGACCCTACCAGCAGCATCTGGATTTTAATAGGATTGATCCTGCTGGCATGTGCCCTTTAAGGGGTCGCAGCATCATCCGACTTTGTATGCAGAATAAAACTGTGTAATATTTATTTTAGTTTCCTGATGCTTACATAGAGCCAACATATTCGTGCTGTCTAGAACTTTCAATAATTGACAAGTGGCATGACCAGCATCAGCACCTGGCAAGGTTGAGCAAATTCCAGGTCCTACTCTAGTTGGTTTGGCAACAAATCGCTTTGCTTGGGGGAGGGGGGAATCTCTCTCTAAATTTATACTTTTAATAATTATCAGCATTTTGTTTTGATATTCTTCTGGGTCTCAAACCTGGTACCTTGTCTATAGAAGTGACACACTCTAGCTGGGATATTATAGGTAGAAATAAAAGTCCTACAATTGATTAAACAATGTTAAATTTCACATTTAACCCTTAACTTACCATGACATACTCATATGTCATGAGTGTTAAGGGAATGTATGGAGTGAGCTAACATGCTGAGTCGGGAATGGAAATGACTCCAATCCTAGTCACCCCTCAGATAGCATTGTTGGTTATGACCGTGACATCTGTGACATAGACAGAGGGAGGGGGCTCTTTCCACCCTCTGATTGGAACCCCTGTGAAATGACAGTGCTATAAATGGTTGTTATGACAGCATGGGGACTTGTGAAGGCTCCTAGGTCTGTCATAGTGGAGCCATCCCGGAGAAACAGGCTGACTGTGAAAATCCTACAGACTGCAATAGTATTCTTTTTCAGTCTATGTGACAAGTGATCAGAAGATCACATGTACAAGTAACTAAAGAAGACTAAAAAGTACAGTAAAAAAATCAAAATTATTATAAATTCAAATCACCCCCTTTCTCAATTTTATATTTAAAAACAAACATAAATAGCACTGCATCCAAAAATGTCAGAAATATTAAAATAACAATATTTATTGTAAGCATTAAAAAATAAAATAAGAAGAGCCGATCTGCTGTTATTTGGTTATAATGACCCCCCCCCCAAAAAAAAAAAAAGTGTAAAAAAAAAAAAGTGATCAAAAAGACCTATGTATCCCAAAAAAGTACCAATTAGAACTATAGCTTGACCCGCAAAAAATGAGCGTGTACACAGATATGTAGACGGAAAAATAATAAAAGTTATAACTGTCATAATATGGCGATGCAAAGAAAATAAAAAAACTATTTTTTTTTTTTAAGTAGTAAAACAATAGAAACGATATATTTATACTTTTGCAATAATCATACCGATCCGGTGAATAAGGTTATCATGTCATTTTTTATGTCATCAAGCCGTCATTTGACTACATGAACGGAAAACGTACAAAAGTTATGGCTCTTGGGTGGTGGGGAGGAAAAAAACCAAAACACAAAAGCAAAATTTTTTCCTGTCCTTAAGGGGTAAAAATAAAATTTATAAAAATAAAATTACAATAAACACATTTTATACACTTTATTAAATAAACTTTGCAAAAAAGTGAGTGACAGGTTTATTTGAAATCCTCATAACCGTAGGCGTTCTTACAGTCAATTACCACATTATTTACTGTAATCGGTGCAAAAATATCAGAATTTCTGCATTTTGGAATTTCATCTAATACATTTATTAAGTTAATATAAATTACCAGCTTACAAGTGTAGCATAATGTTGCATAAAAACTACAACTTGTCTAGCAAAACTAGATAATATGACTGCTTAAATGTGGAATGGCACAAACGAAAAAAAAGATTTAATCTTGCCATCTGAACAAATATAGCACCCAAATTAGCACCACTAAAAGGGTTTGCCTCAGCTACATAGGGTATGTTCACATGTGGTGTTTTCAACTGGATTTTTTGGTCATTTTATTAACAACAACAACAAAAAAAACTCACAACAAAAATATAGCAAAAAACATGGTAACAACTTTGCATGTGAACATACCCTCTGAACCTGTGGCACCAATGTTGGTGTAGGGCATGCTTACTATA
Source organism: Bufotes viridis (assembly GCA_033119425.1). Lineage (NCBI taxonomy): Eukaryota > Metazoa > Chordata > Amphibia > Anura > Bufonidae > Bufotes > Bufotes viridis. The sequence goes on along the minus strand of JAKVIS010000935.1, from coordinate 7,611 downwards.
TTAAAAAAGTAGACTTTAATATTGTTGAGCGAACTTGTAGTTTCAAGTTTGGTGTACAAGGTTCGGGGGTTATCTAAAAATTCCGTTATGGATTCCGCTAACACAGATTTTGACCATCACTAAAAAACCAACACAAACCTGGAGCTGGCCATGTGGAGCTGGCCATGTGGAGCTGTCAAATAGGAAGATAATAAAACTGGGGAAACTGAAGAACTAAGAAAAAAAACAAAAAAAGACCAGGCGACCATATAAACTCCATACAAATGTTCATGATCAGATTTGAAACTAGGACCCAATGCTATAATAAATTAAGCCAATATGCTACTCGTGATATACTGTCAATCACTTGGTGAAATTTCCCTTAGGCCTCGTTCACATTTCCAGGTCCGTTTGACATCTGCGAAAAAACCTAGCCGTGTTTTATCCATGTTTGGTCCGTGTGTCTGATTTTTGCCTTCCGTGTGTCATCTAAATTCCGTGGACACTGCTCAGCTGAAAATTAAAGGGGTTGTCCCTTTTTTATATTAATTACATTTTCTCAGGATAGGTCACCGATATCAGATGGCAGGGGGCTGACTCCTAGCACCGCCGTAAATCACCTGTTTGAAGAGGCCTCAGTGCTCTTATGAGATGGTAAATGCAGGGGCGTAGCTAAAGGCTCATGGGCCCTGGTGCAAGAGTTCAGCTTGGGCCCCCCTTCCCTTAGTACTTTGTGTGTCTTCTTATGCGGCACAAGTGTCTTTGGGCCCCCTCAGGCTCCTGGGCCCGTTAGCGACTGCTCCCTCTGCACCCCCTATAGCTACGCCCATGGGTAAATGGGACAGCATAGTCGGAATTACACCTTCTCACTGCTGCGGTTGTGACGGGGAGAAGGTAAATAGTGGAGGGAAGGCAGTGCTAATACAAGTACTTCAAACGGCTGGGATGTCGGCAGTCGCCCCCCTCCCTATTTATCGATGACCTATCCGGAGTATAGGTCATTAATATAAAAAGGCGGACAACCCCTTTAATTTCCATAACCTCTTCAGTGGTGGTCAGTGTAAAACGAACAAAACACGGATGCCATCCATTACAGTGTCCGTGATTTTTCAAGAACCCAAAGACCTCAATGAGCGTGTTTGGTGCACATCACTGACCAAAGCAGTGCATGTCCCCGTGACTTTTTCACTGAACCGCGGTCAGTAAAAAAAATACTGATAGGTAAAAAAATACATTACAATCAATGGGTACGTGTGCTGTCCCCAGAAAATGAGGATAGCACATTTCACTGAAAAACGGAAATGTGAATGACGTCTTACTATGAGGACTATGAAATATTTAATCTAAACATTTAGGGTGAAAATCTCATCTCCCTGTGCCAGTGTCCTGGTGAACAATTTTGACACAAGTACCATTTTACACCGCCCTCTCCACTTTCCAAAAAAAGGGGGCGTGATGAGGGAGAGGAGGGGACAGGTACAGGGGGCCTGGCACATTTATCTTCATTTGCAACAGAAATCTATGGCAGCTCTGGGCGGCTGTAGATTTCATTCTGGTGCATGGGCTGCCCAAGGAGGACCACCATAACATGGCGGTCTTTGATACATCTCCCCCATAGACTTTATACAGTGATCATTTGTGGCGGTATTAGCTTCTCCAGACAGCATTTGGCCTCAGTGAATGTTTTGCTTGCGCTTAGTCAGACAATGCAGGCTGCATTTTATATAATCCATTGTTTGTGCTATTAACGGGAAATATTAGTGTCAGCCTGGAGGCACTTGCTCAGATAAAGACTATTTACTGCTCTTTCCTTAGAGAACCCTTCAAGAGATTGGATCTTGTTTATTTTGTGTATCCCCAGTAAATTTTGCGGCATGTTTAACGATGGGTGATGAATGAGCAGATGCAAGTCAAGTCATCCATAAAAATCAATAAAATAAGTCCGCCATTTTACAAACTAGTCCCATTTACAGCTTGCTTGTTCCTTACAATCTGTTTACCATATGCAAACCAACAACGGGATTCTTAAATAGTAGTCAAATACAACCAGACACCGTGAAAGTAATACACCGATACAAAGTCTCAGAATCAGGCACAGGCATCAGCTATCTGTGTTATTCGGAGCACCAGTCTGTCCTTGCTCTGCTCCGCTAAAGGCTGTCATGGCAAGGTCTCCTGCACCAATGTGCTATGCCAGGCTTTAGCGAAGCAAGGACAGACAGGAGCTCTGCATAAACATACTGTAGGAGCTTCTACATGTGCCTACTCCAGTGAAACCTCTGCATAGCGCATCACTGCTCCTGCCGGTCTTCGATCCGCTAAGATAAAACCAAGCATAGGACATCAGTGCAGGGTATCGTGCATCAATATGCTATGCAGAGAGGTACAGGCAGTAGAAGATCTTGCCAGTACAGTGCTCATTGCCATTCATATTGTAGAAATCAGAATTTGCATTTATTGGATACCGCAGAGCATATTTCTCGCACTGAATACAGTTGTGTGAAATTGGCCTAAAAGTTTAAGACCACAACTGGTCAATTCCCCCAATATATTTAGAATAATAACCTCATTTTGACTTCAATGGGTCCATAGTCCACATTTATGGCCAAGAATAGGACATGTTCTATCATTCGCGGAATGGACATAGAGATGCTGAAAGCACACAGAAAACATCTGTGTGCTTTCTGCATCGGCGTCTCCCTTCAGCAAGCGATGGAAAATGTCCTGTACTTGGCTGCAAAATGCTGTTCCCGAACATATTGGAGTCAATGGGTCAGCAAAAAAAATGGACGCAATTTATAGGGAACATCTGTATTTTGCCGACCTAAAAAAACATACAGTCGTGTGAATGCACTCTTAACAAGTGATACACCTGTGTGAGCAGCACATGATTGGGACAGATTATAGATAGAGATGAGCTTAGTTTGGTGGTAAAAGCAGAATTGGGTTATGGATTCCGGTACCACGGACCATAATGCAATTCTATGACGGAATGCATAACAGAATGCCTTTAGAGGCATTCCGTAATTCATTCCGTCATAATAGAAGTCTATGGCCTGCATAACGGATCCGTCCCGTTTCCGTTATGCAGGGGAGGACTCCTTTTATCACCCTTTATCAGTAAGCGAAGCGTGAACGAATTTCAAAATATGATCTCTAACATAGATGTTGAAAATGGTGAAAAACCCAAATACTGGGCTATCGTTATGAGTAGAATTTCTCTTTATACAATACACATAAGATAACATTTTCTGTTTGACAACTTTCTAAAGAACCCCTTTAACAGCAGATACTAATTGAAGAATATTTACTGATGAATTGGATACTGCGTGATTATAAAATGTGGCAGCATTGCTTAGGAAAAGGACATGCCGCCACTATTTATAGCGCGGTGCGCGGTGAGCCACCTGTACACAGCAGGAAGGAAGAGCATCTGGGAGTTCTCAGCACCTGGAGCACTCAGATTTGTTAACAGCCTCACACTGGAACCGTACAAATATTTTCCTGACTGACACCATCAACAAATCAACAAAATGAGCCATCTGCTAAATATGCTGTGACTGACGGCGTACACCGACTCTTTATTCCAAGTAGCGAACTAGTGGCAGGCTAGCAGACAGATAGATTTTATGGTCATGAATTCTTCTCGCCAACAAGGTCTTCTCTACACTAGCCATATATCTATATACTAGCATTGACAAGGATTGTGGAGGAGAATAATTCGAGAATGGAGGTCTGTAATACACGAGCAAGACAGAGTTCACAAGCCAAGCTGGCCACACACATAAGATTAACGTCAACCAAACTGGACAATTTGGTAGGACTAACCAGCAGTAGCATCGCAGCCTTTTCTCAGCTTACCAACACAGCGCCGTACATTGTATAGTGGCTGTGCTTGGTATTACAACTAAGCCCCATTCACTTTAATGGGGCTGAGCTGTGACTAGGCCATGTGACCGATTAATGTGATGTCACACATGGCCTAGGCTAAGATGTGAGAAGGCCACACTGCGAATGCCGGTGTCTTCTCAAGCAGCTGATGAGCAAGGGTCCCGAGTGTTGTACCACCACCGATGAGATACTTCCTTCCTTCGGGGATTCGAGTCCCCACCTATCCCTTGGTTGAACTTCATGGACTTATGTCTTTTTTTAACCGTATTACTTATGTTACTATGTAACTGATGATCTGTCCAGAGGATAGGTCATCAGTTAAAAATATCTCAGAAAATCCCTTTTGTGTAGAAGAGCATCCAAACAGTGTCCCCAAACAGCAGATGTTGAGAGAAAGAAGGTTTAGGTTATTGGGTTTTAATATACACAATCTTTTTGTTCTCAAGGGAGATAAGCAACTACCAGAGCTGTCTGTCAGGGGACTATTCCCTTCTCCTCATTCAATACGATGCATCGACTGGTCTGTATTCTTATGGTGACATTTATCAAAACTTGTTCAAAGGAAAACTGGCTTAGTTGCCCACAGAAACCAATCAAATTCCACCTTTCATTTTTCAGAGCTCATTTGAAAAGGTGGAATCTGATTGGTTGCTAGGGGCAACTAAACCACCTTTACAGCATACCAGAACCTAATGTATCTATTGCTCGGGCACTGAGTGATGGATAAAGGTTCTTAAGAAGCCTGGGATGCCTGAGTTTCTTCAAGAAGTCAGGATCCAGCATGTGTGTACATGGCAGTACAGCAACTTAGACAGGTGAGCCGGTGAATCATGAAGCAACCCAAGAAACTCAGCATGAACAATACTATAGGTCGCACACTTATTCCTCATTCACACATCAGTGTTTGGTCAGTGATTTTGAGCCAAAACCAGGTGCGGCTCTAAACACAGAACAGGTGTAGATCTTTCCCTTATACCTTATGTCTGTGCAGGCTCCAATCCTGGTTTTGGCTCACAATCACTGATGGAAATCACGGACAAAAACATTGATGTGTGAATGAGTTTTTATCTGCCACAGAACAGAGTAACTGGAAATGGCAGGACCTACATCTGTCATGGTCTCTAACGTGACAGGTGTCAGAAGATCTAAGAGACTGGCTACACGTGATGTGATCTGACAGCCTCTTTGGTTTCACTTGTTTCAGTGTTGTTGTTGGTAATGACCACACCTCTTGTCTCAGGTGTAGCTTAGTGGTCATTCTACCTCCTCTATTTAGTCTGGCTTTACCCATCATGCTAAGCGGTTGATAGCTTCAGCTTGGTATTGGAAGTGCTGGTGTGTGGTCCTCTTCTGAGTTCCTGCTCATCCATTTACTTCAGAAGTTAAGTGTTAATTCCCTTTTATATTTTCTTGTTTCCCCTCTGTCTTTTGTTACTAGTCCTCAGGAAGGAAGAGGTCGTCTCAAGCCCTGACACTATTCCAGGGCAATTTAGGGTTTCCAGGGTCATAGGTTCCAGTGTATGAACATTCCTACCCTCAAGGTCCGTTCATATGGATAGGAGCCAGGGCTAGGATTAGGGTTTCTATCAGTGGTGTCCGTTCCCCTTTCCCTAGCTTTGAGGCCTAGTTCCTTTTCCCTTCCCTCCTGTTGTTGGTGTGGTGTTCCCTTCCACATCACTAACGTGACAACATCATTCCACTGCTTTCTGCATGTAGCAAGTCTGACCAGTGGCATTTTATAGTTTGTTTTTTATGTTCACTGAATGTAAAGCGTTTTTATTTTATTTACACATAGTAAGCCGTCAGCAGTTGCCCCAAACAGAGCTTTGATACATCCCCGGAGTTCAGAGGCATTACAATTGCACCTGCTTTACCGTCAGCTGTTCTAATAGGACTCTTTGAAGCCTGAATCTTCTGCTTGGTGAGCTGAAGCTTCCTATGATAAAGCAACTAGTTGCCATGTGAACGCTGTACCACTGGTTCTCTGAGGTTTTAAATAACGAATATTATACAAAACCACCGAGGTGAAAAATAAAACTATGCTTGATGGGCTTTATCCAAGACAACAAACCAGGCCTCCTCCTAATAAAGTCGATTCCAGAAATTATAGCGAATTAAACAGGCATGGTGCAAGTGTGGCTGAGCAGAAACAAAACAAAAAAACACAAAAGTTTGGGTACCGGTACATTCATACTAGCGTTGCATATTTCATGCATATTATTGCAATTTAACGCTGACCCAATTTCACAGGCAGAAGCTTGTTCTGTCACACATTTGTGGACAAAGCCACTGGACAATAAAAGAAAGAATCCTGAGATCATTGGGGAAATGTTTTTATACACATCAGAACCAATTTAAAGCAATTCTCTAAATCAATATAGATTGACAGAAGTTTTGCTCAGCATTTACTGCTGGTATATGGAGATATTGATCACCCTATTGATCTCTCTTGCGCTTGAAGAAGGGCATTGGTTTGGATAAAGATGAGGTATCATCACAGACAGAATGGTTTGTGTAACAAGACAAGAGAAAACACTGGAATGAAATCATATTCCATGCATCAAACACTTGGCTGCTCGGAGATAGAACTTGAAGGCTCTAATTTATCCTCCTGATGACCACGTTCAGTGAGTCAGGGATAGAAATTGTGTGCCCACCCATGAAACAGGTAATTAACTGCAGAGAAAATATCAACAAAGGATGTGGAGCTGCTATATATTTTGCACGTGTGATCATCTAGTGCTTATAACACAGGCTATACTCTACAATTTTAACAAGTGAATTCAATAAGGATGATGGACGAATTGATCTTGCATTTAACTCAAGAGATTATAGATAGAGTACTTCTACAGTATGGCAGCTAATGCTAAAGACTGATATGATAGAACCAAGCACTAAAGAGTTCTATAAAGGATTCTTCTCAAGTACACAATACCTTATTTGAATATCAATACAAAGGAGGAGGTTACACCATTTACAGAGGGCACACAAGGTGCATCACGAAAAATCTGACATCTACTTGGCTTCCACCATTCCTAAGTTTATCAGTTAGCAGAGCATAATACCTTTACAACAGGTAGACTGAAATGGGAAGTTCCAACACTGTAGTTTTGTAAACGAGGGTGTCCCGACCTATCGCTGATCCTGTTGTGCCTGGGGTCAGAAAGTCGCAGCGGGTGGCTACACACTCAGTTTCTCAAGAGATCGCTTCATGACCTAATGGTGTGAATAGATTTCAGTCCAGGTTTTTCTGCTTAGGTTTGTGATCCTTTTTGTCCCATTTAGGAATCTGTAGCTTTTCCTTTCAGCTGTTCTCTGTCAGCCGCTCCCAGCTACTACATATTCTCCCTTTCTGCTTCCCTTGTTGCCAGATATAGGCCTTCTTTCCAGATCTTCTATTCTGACCTCTGGTGGAGTTGGGAGTTGCTGTAGAGCTGTTGGAACTGGTGCTGTGAGATCTCCAGTTGTCTCCTGTTTGTTGTCCCCCTTTAGGATTGTTTATTGTGTTTGTGTTGTTTGCTCTTTCCCTGTTGTTTCCCTAGGTGTCAATGGTGAGGACTAGTGCTCCCACCGCCCTACTCACAACTTAGGGCTTATTTCAGGGTAAGCCAGGGACAAGGCACGTGATCAGCGTGCGGGTTAGCAGCCAGTCTAGCGACGTCCAGGGCAGCCAGGTGCCAGTGCCACGTGTGCAAGGGTCACCACTCCTCCCTCTCCCTAGTGGAAGTGCACTCCTCTTCC